>JAUMHP010000046.1:7352363-7364420 GCA_032361065.1 Enteromius trimaculatus
AATAGTTACATTTTATTGTTGTGGGGCAAAGACAGGGCTCCATTCACACATACACATTAAAAAAAAAAACAAGAAAAGGGCACTTGATGCATCCAGAAGAAAAGGGGCGGGTGCTTGTGCCGAGTTCAGACTGCACGATTTTCAAAGTAGTCGCGTCACAGATCTTTTCACACTGCATGACTGTCTGGGGTAGTATTCTGTCACTTCTGTGTTCACACTGCATGATAGATCGGTGACAGGGGGTTTACACAGCATGACTTTACAACAGAAAGAATCGCAGACAACTTTGTCTCACTGCCAAACAAACGCGAGGAGTGACACGGAAACAACGCGAGGTCACATGTGCAAGACCGGATTTCTCATGTGAGACTGGGATTATTATTAAAAATGATAGCAAGCAATTGAAGCTTGCCATACAAATTGCATGTGTGCTCATTTTCAATGAAAGCAAGATAATTACCTTCGTAACTCCTCCCCCAACATTCTGCTGCCCTGGATGTTGCTCTCTCATTGGCTGTAGGCAATCGACAATGTCATTTTCAGTCAGAACACATTTCACACGGCATGATTTTGAACTGGTGACAGGTCCAGATATTTAGCATGCCAAATATCTCACGGGTGTCGGCGACACGTCAGCGATTTTCTCAGATCGCGTCTTACTGTGTGACTGCCATTTGCGTGAACAAGCACCGATTTGCCTGTGATTTTGGCCGTTTGTCTGCAATTTCTCAAAACCTGTCGGCAAGTCAAAATTGGAGGCTAAAATCGTGCAATCGAATTTCGAATCAATCGAATCAAAATCGTCTTAACTCAGCATTTATTTGGGGACACTTGATTTCTAGTTACTATCGTCATCTTGACTACAGAGACTACTTCTGCATTTGATAAATAATATAAAATAATATAAATAAAAGTGATTAATTAATTGATGATAATATAGGAACGGATGCAAGATGGTCTTCATCTGTTTACATATTTCTATATAGTAGGTAGAACTTTAATTTAAATGTTAAGCTGGCTAATTGCGGTGTTAACATACACAAGACCTACAATTTCATCTTCGCTTGACTCAAGGGACTCCATAAAGACTGAATACAGAAATCAGATATAGTTCCATTGTGATTCTAACATCTGTGCAGTAGCCACCGGGTGTGTTGTGTAGCTCCACATAGTCACATGTAATGTGTTGTGATAGTTTGTCAGACATAAATTGCACTCGCTGGGCTAAATCCTCCAGGGAGAATCCAGCTGGTTGACCAGATTGAAATTGCCGCTATGGTGTTTCTACATTTAAAGTATTTAATGTTAGTAGCACCCATGCACAATCTCTAACTGAAACTGTAAGTACAACATAAATAATCTCATCCATCTGGTCATGTGCTGTTTAAGCCTACCGCAGAACAGTTCACTTCTCAGATCAGGTTAATCCCCAATTGGCCATTAAGAACTAGTTTATTATTTAGTTTAAAATGGGTTGTGAAAGGTTATTTAAATCACACCCCCACCTTAAAATAATTTATTTACAATTTAATTTAAAAGATGTCAATAGCAAAAGAGCTAGACCTACTAACCAAGCACCTATACTGAGACTCCCAGGGGAACTCTTTAGGTGTTTCGCACTTCTTTGAATCTGTGGATTCTCACACACACACACATAAACGTAAAGACACACACACATATAAATTCACACACATACCTTCACCCACATACACACCCTCATGAGATCAGTAACAGGAAAATTGGTCTCTCTTTCTGGCCCACTTGGGATTGGCGGAACTGATTAGCATTGCAGGGACAATTAGCTCCAGTCTCAATGAGAAGCTCTAAAAACAACCTCTTCCTCATCATTTTCAGTCCACTGAAACAGCACACACACATGAACAAATGAACTGGATGTGTTTCCTTCAGCCATGGACACCAATAACTTCAATGCTTTGTCAACCTGTCTTCTTTCCTCACAGAACTTGTGTGGATTATTTTTGATTCTGTATATTTTATCCAGTACGTAGTTTTTAAAAAAAAAAATAATAATATTTTTTAATATTCTGTCCATACACAATCCAAGGAAAAATGTAAAAAAAAAAATCTACTAATATGCACCATTTAGGGGTAAACACAGGGGTAATGACAACAAACTTTTCATTCTCTCTTTTAGCACTTGCATTTGCTAACAAAAGAGTGGCAGTGATTAAATAAGTTGAAGAAAATTACATTATTAAATCAAAATGACTTCAAAAGGCTCCCCACATTGATTTTTAGGAGCAAACTGATTGAAGAACAGTAGAAAGGAGGCAGGGTGTATTAGGAGGTGGGCGGGGCTGTTTGCTAATGAGCCGTGTGACATGCAAGTGAGCAGACATATGGCTTTGCTTAGAGAGGGTGGAGAGAAAAATAAAACAAGAGAGAAGTCACATGGAACATAAGGCTAATGGTTCATGTCCATCGACACACATTCAGAACAGAGACAAAACAAGTACATTATTTGATAAAGGGACAGTCAGTCAGAGTTATGTGACATCTTAATTAAAGTCATGAGGTGCATGTGTCTGATGTGAAGTTTCAGCATTAGGTACTAACTGAATTGAATGTGGAACATTTAATGTTCCTAAATACTGATGCTAGCATTCCACAAATCTGAAACCTAAAGAGCAAAGATTAAATAATAGCGTGACAACACATTTGTCATGCTAATATTATGGGGAAGTGGACCACCGCATAATGAAATGTGTTAAGCAAAACTGACAATATTATAATGCATTGTTAGTTCAATGCATAATCAATCAAGCGCACATATTTAATAAGCTAACATGAAAGGGGCTGTATTTACATGTGCAATTTTTTAGACTTCATTGCTTTGCCATTTGAATGTGAGAAAAGTTTCTGCCATGCATCTGACAATTAACAGAAAGCAACTGGATACCTATTCATCACATTAACCATTAAAGTTTTTGTAACCATGGTGAGATCAACGGGAAATTACTTTGTAGACAAAGCTAGGCCACAAAGTAAACATGTCCAAAATGACCAAATATAAATTGAGATACACTCGAATTTTGGCATTTCCAAAGAATCAAACCCATTCAGCTGCATGAATACATACAGATGGCCTTTAGATTAAAGAAAGACTAAAAGTCTGCTCCTCAACCTTAACATCATTACAGTTAACAAATTAACTGGGTAACAGCATGCCACAAGAATGAAAAGAAAGCATAATTGTTTGAAACTGGTATGGAGTTCACAGTGTACATCTGGCCTAAATGACTAAAAAGACATGTTAATGGGAAATCCTCCTCTTGGGAACTCCAAATGTGTGGCTCCATGGATTAATGACATGTGTTCACCCCTCTTTAGCCGTTTCCTGTTGGCTCACTAACGTGGGTGTAAAGTTGTTTAAAGACCTTTTGAGTCTTCAGTGCTGTCCCACATTATTTCTATATATTTCAGAACCACATAATAACTCCGATGTGTATGTATAAATCCAAACTAAACAAACGCTTTAGAAATGTAATGAACCCTAAGCAAATATGTAAGGGGATAATAAATCAGAATAAAAAAATATGTAGCTATGAAATATTAATTTGAGATTAATTTATTTTTATTTTGGGATGTGCACAAAAATATTAAGCAAATCAGCAATTTAGAATGATTTATGAAGAATCATGTGACATGAGTAACGGCTGCTGAAAAGTCAGCGTTGCCACCATTTTAAAACAAATTAAAATAGAAAATAATGATTTTAAATGGATAATGATTTCAAGGGATACAAGATGGGCCTCAGATGGCAGCCTCCGTATTTTGCTCTTCAGTTTTTGTACTGTTTTTGTTAGTTTTTCCTGTTTTTGTTTTGTCAAACACAATCAGTTTTACCAGGGATGAACTGCTGAACATTCGGCAGAACACACCACATGGCCTTTCACCAGATTTTGTTTATTCAAACGTTTTGCTGAACATTATAGTTAATGGAGTGGCATTGCTGATCAAACGTTACAGGACGCACAGACGGGGGAAGCAAGCCGGTGCAGTTGTGAAACTCAGACAATGCGGATTTCGAACAGCACTGCCAAGCATTCATCTGGCGAATCTCCGCTCTCTACCCAACAAAACGGACAAACTCCTTCTGCCCTCCCGGATAAAGAAAGATTTTCACACTCGGTGTGAGTTTTGTTCATTCATTCTCGTGAGTGTTTACATTCATCTGCAAGCACACGTGAGCTCAGCTTTACAGAAACTCACGGATATTATCACAGAGATTGAGCGACATCACCCGAACTCTGCTACTATCATTCTCGGGCACTTTAACAAAGCAAATCTCTCCTGTGAGCTTCCAAAATACTGACAGCATGTTACATGTCCCACCATAGACAGGAATATTTTGGATCACTGTTACACCAGAATTAAGAATGGATATCGCTCCATCCCCAGAATAGCTTTAGGGCTTTCTGATCACTACCTGGTTCATCTTATACCAACTTACAGGCTAAAAACTTTAATCTGCTAAACCTGCAGTAAAGACTGTAAAGAGACCTCACTGATTAGAGTGTTATGAAGCTGCCACCAACGATCTGAACGAGCTCTCAGAGTCTGTCACATCATATATCTGTGAGGATTTATGCATCCCTACCAGCATTTGTTTAACATTCAATAACGACAAGCCATGGTTCATACTGTAGCAAAACTCTTCGTCAGGCCAAAGAGGACGCCTACAGGAAAGGGAACAGAGTCTTGCACAATCAGGCCAGAAAGACACTGAATAAGTAGATCAAAGCGGCTAAGTGGAACTTCGCTAAAAGGTTGGAAGATCAGTTAATTTCCAATGACCCAGCTTCACTTTGGACAGGTTTGAAAGCCATCACTAGCTACAAGACACCATTCCCCAGCACTGAGACCAATCAACCACTTGCTGAAGACCTGAATGAGTTTTACTGTTTTACTTTTCGCCAGCTTAGGAAATTCAACCTGCCACAAGAGCTGCTGAAACATTTCTACTCAGCCGTCATTGAGTCTGTCCGGTGTACTTCTAAAACTGTTTACAACAAAAACAGACATCAGAAGACTACAGAGGACAGTTTGATATGCTGAAAGGATTATTGATGAACCCCTACCCACATTTCAAGAACTGTACACATCCAAAGTACACAACTACTCTGGATCCCTCACATCCGAGCTATGACTTTTTAAAACGTTTGCCATCTGGTCGGCGCTACAGAGTACCGAATACCAGTCAGACACAAGAACAGTTTCTTTCCCCCGGCAATCTACCTCATGAACAGTTAATAGTCCTTCCACTGTGCAAAAGTATATGTGCAATAATCTGATGTTTATTTTATTACCCTACATTATAGTATATAGAATATTTAATCTTATTATTATTTCTTATTATTATTTTATACTATTTCTATTTTATCCACAGCACACCTGTACATGAAATTTATTAATTTACATTTATTATTGTTTTTTTTATTATTATTATTCTTTGTGTTGTTGTTGTTGTCTCTGTGTACTGGAAGCTGTGACACCAAAACAAATTCCTTGTATGTGCAAACATACTTGGCAATAAAGCTCTTTCTGATTCTGATTCTAATATTTTATTTTCAATGTACCTTTGATCAAAAAAGTGCAGCCTTGTAAGCGAATGAGACTTAATCTCTGCCAATGGTAAGTATATATTTTTGTGTGCATGGAAAGAAACCCTAAAAGATTCAAGCCTCTTTCTCTTTCTTTCCCGGGGACTGGTGGGAGGTGGAGGTTATAAAGATGTTAGGCCCTCTTATTGAGATGCAGTGTTAGAGGTGCTGGGAGGTTTCAATAAAAAAGTTTAAATTGTATAGGTGAGGCTTCACTTACAGCGTTAGAGCTAATTGGCAATAAATGAGTCCATCTGGTTTCATTTGCAGCTTGCAAAAGCAGGAGGGTAAGTATGTGTGTGAAGGAGAGTAAGGAGGCGGAGGTGTGACCTCTTTTTTTAACCCCCCACAATGCTTAAGTAGAAATCTAGTGTTTGTATGTGTATGTGTGGGTGTATGTCCACGGAGCACTGCCCCAGAGTGATCAGAGAGGTATAGACAAGCCAAGTACCAGTCAACAAAGTTGGAATAAAAAAAAAGTCATGAGGGAGCACCACTATGAATAGCCATATGATAGACTATAGAGAGTATGTGATTACCTCAGCACTTTGTGCACTGCACATTTAAGCAAAGCAAAACAGTGGGGGTGAAAAATGATTGGGAAAGACAGAAAGGTTTCTGACGAGAGGAACCAAAGCAAGAAGCGAGCCGTTTCTGATGTGTGCGTGTATGTATGAGGCTGTTTGTGGTTGAGCAGAGACGAGTGAAAGGCATGTGTGTTCTGGGCTTTTCGTAGATTGCCGGTTATTTTCTTTACCCGGGCAGCTCAATCATGCCCCGTGTGTTTGCGCAGCTTGTTAATCAACGCGAGTGTGATTAGCCCTGAGCCAGGCTGATCAAACCCTGCCGAGCGCAGCCAAGGCCAACCCCATCCCTCCCTCCACTCACACACTCCCCCCAAACAGGCTTCATCCATCCCAGAAACCTCCTACTAACTGACTGAAAGCAAGATTCTCCTTTCCTTCACCCTGCTCCACCTTGAGGAAACCGAAGGAACGAGCACCTACAGTACAACCATTCTTGAGGTTTGGCATAATTCTTTGCACTTACAGGAATACTCTGGATTATATGTAAGTTAAGATCAGGCAACAGTATTTATGGTATAATGTTGATTACCTCAAAAATGAGAAAGAAAATAATTGTAAATCATCCCTTGTTTTCTTAAAGAAATAAATACAAAGGTAACAATGAAGCACTTACAATAGAAGTGAGTGAGGCCTATTTTTGGATGACTTGAAGGCAGAAATGTAAAGCCTAAATTAAATTCCGTTAACATATTATTGTCAATTTAGGGTCTCATTGGGTTTATATGTTGTCATCTAAAAATAGTTTAAACTGAACATAAAGGGGTTAAAAACGGTTAATCGCAATTAAATTTTTCACTTTGTTATATTGCAGCTATTTGGTAAAATCATTTCATTTCAAGTTTTTTTTTTCCTCATTAATGTATACAGCACAGCACCCCATATTGACAGAAAGGGTCATTGTTTTGTTGGAAGGAAAACCTTCGGCCCAGTCTGAGGTCCTGAGCACTCTGGAGAAGGTTCCCGTCTAGGATATCCCTGTACTTGGCCACATTTATTTTTCCCTCAGTTGCAACCAGTCGTCCTGTCCCTGCAGCTGAAAAACACCCCCACAGCATGAAGCTGCCACCACCATGCTTCACTGTTGGGACTGTATTGGACAGGTGATGAGCAGTGCCTGGTTTTCTCATACCGCTTGGAATTAAGGCCAAAAAGTTCTATCTTGGTGTCATCTGACCAGAGAATCTTATTTCTCATCCTCTTGGAGTCCTTCAGGTGTTTTTTAGCAAACTCTATGCAGGCTTTCATGTGTCTTGCACTGAGGAGAAGCTCCCGTCGGGCCACTCAGCCATAAAGCCCCAACTGGTGGAGGGCTAGTTTTTTTGACTACAACTTTCTCCCACCTCCCGACTGCATCTCTGAAGCTCAGCCACAGTGATCTTTGGCCTCTTCTCCCCCGATAGCTCAGTTTGGCAGAATTTTTTTGTAACCTTGGCCAGATCTGTGCCTTGCCATAATTCTGTCTCTGATCTCTTTAGGCAGTTCCTTTGACCTCATGATTCTCATTTGCTCTGAGGTGCATTGTGAGCTGTAAGTTCTTATATAGACAGGTGTGTGGCTTTCCTAATCAAGTTCAGTCAGTATAATTAAACACAGCTGGACTCTCAAGGATGATCTGATTAAATGGACAGCAGCTGAGTTATATATATGAGTGTCTCTGAATACTTAGGACCATGTGAAATTTTAGTTTTTCTTTTGTAATAAATCTGCAAAAATGTCAACAATTCTGTGTTTTTCTGTCAATATGGGGTCCTGTGTGTAGATTAATGAGGAAAATAATAACCTTAAATGATTTTAGCAAATGGCTGCAATAAGAGTGAAAAATGTAAGGGGGTCTGAATACTTTCGGTACACACTGTATATATATATTCATATACACACTGCTTAAAAAAATAAAAGGAACACTAAAATAACTCATCCTAGATCTGAATTAATGAAATATTCTTATTTAATACTTTGTTCTATTTGTTGACAATAAAATCACACAAAAATTATCAATGTAAAAATCAAATTTATTAACCCATGGAGGTCTGGATTTGGAGTCACACTCAAAATTTAAGTGGAAAAACACACTACAGGCGGATCCAACTTTGATGTAATGTCCTAAAAAAAGTCCAAATGTGGCTCAGTAGTGTGATCTCCACATGCCTGTATTACCTCCCTACAACGCCTGGGCATGCTCCTGATGAGGTGGTGGACGGTCTTCTGAGGGATCTCCTCCCAGATTATCTGTGGTGCAACATGGCGTTGGTGGATGGAGTGAGTCATGATGTCCCAGATGTGCTTAATTGAATTCAGGTCTGGGGAAAAGCAGGCCAGTCCATAGCATCTCCAGCCACATGAGGTTAAGCATTGTTTTGCATTAGGAGGAACCCAAGGCCAACCGCACTGGCACATGGTCTCACAATGGGTCTGAGGATCTCATCTCGGTACCTAATTGCAGTCAAGCTACCTTTGGCAAGCCCATGGAGGCCTCCGAAGAAATGCCACCCCAAACCATTACTGAGACACTGCCAAACCGTTCATGCTGGAGGATGTTGCAGGCAGAACGTTCTCCACGGCGTCTGCAGACTCTGCCATGTCTGTCACATGTGCTCATTGTGAACCTGCTTTCATCTGTGAAGAGCACAGGGCGAATTTGCTTGATTCCACAGAAGTGTGATTGACTTGGAGTTGCATTGTGTTGTTTAAGTGTTCCCTTTATTTTTTTGAGCAGTGTACATTTATACACACACACACACACACACTTGTAATATATATACACATGTATGTGTGTGTATTTATATACACATAAAAATATACAGAGTATACACACACACATATACTGAGCATTTTAACATTTACATTTTGGCCCCTTTGACTTCCTTTGTAACCCAGATTTTCACTTTCTGTAAAAGGAAAAGGAGAGTCAAATGTAAATGAGTGCTGCTGACTGAACCCAGAATATTCCTTTAATTAATGTCAAACAGCTTGTGTTCCTCTCACTCACACACTCACTTCATTATCTCTGTTGATAAGGAGTGGACATAAGGCATAGATCACCAGAGAGCAAAGGTGTTGCTTTCCCTTAATTTTTCATAAACAAAGCTGAACCCAAGAACCTCCTGTTGGTTACCTGCTGACCACTGATGCAATCCGGTTTGTGAATGCAATCCGGTTTCACCGGATGCTACTGTTTATGCTGGTGGTCAAGGTCACACATGAGCACGCTCTCTCTCTAGATCTTGCTGTATGTCTGTATACTTCTGTATGATGCCCAGTTGGGTTCCTTCCACCAACAGAAGTCCTAATTTCACATATGAAATTATCTGGCCAGTGCACAGCTCTCCTGGCTATTGTTTCAGAGGCACTTTTAGGGTGGATTTACTTCCCGTGTTAATGCTATGGGGGTTAGATGCTGTACATTCTGTTTCAAATCAAGATTTTGGCCATCGCAGAGGGAAATTTCCCAGGTTGACTAACACACAGTCAGAGTCACACTGTCAAATTTGAAACTAAAATGAAGGCCAGAGTTCCTCATGTGAAGTAATGCAGAACTATTGCTACTAAGTGCTTTATTTATTGTGTTTTTCTTCAACTATAGGCACTTCCTTAAAATGCCCCTATTATGGATTTTTGAAAATGAACTTTCACATACTATGCGAGACTGCTCCAAGTGAAACTGAATCTGAAAGTGCACTGTATATAAAGTTGTTGTCTTTCAAAAGAAAAAGTCAACTCTGAGTCATTGAAAAGAGTTGTTTTTTAAAACGAGTCCCAAGCGTTTCATGTTGACATCAACATGAAACATTAGCATATTGCCCATCCACTTGTTGGTCTTTTCACATTGGTCTGACTGAAAATACTAATTTATTCTTTGCCACTCGGTGCCGCTTTTGGCGCATTGAAAGCTCACAGTAGGACAAAAGATTTAAAAAAAATGTAATCCTTAAATTAATTATTTATTCGTTGAACAAAAAGGTAAAAATAAAGGCATATTCAAAGAAATTGAATTGAACCTTGCCTACATGTCAGCCTGTTGTTTGTGACCAAAATAATAAAACCTTTCATAACACATAATAGAGATAATAACTGTTCTTAAAGGAACAGTTCACCCAAAAACACAAATTCTGTCACATTTACTCACCCTTATTAAGATCCAAATCTGTATGGCTTTTTTTAATCTGTAGAACATAAAAGATGATATTTTGAGAAAAAACTGATGTTAAGCAAAACTGTTTGGCAAAAAACTGGCTATTACGTAGAAGAAAGATGAAAGAAGAAATTCATTATATTCTTCTATATAGAAAGACGTGAGGAAAGATGAACTATCCCTTTAAACACCTTTAACACATTTACTTTCCCCCCTCCCTTTTTATCGTGTAAATATATGTGTCATAAGACAACTCGTTGTTTTGCATTGGCTCTATGGTGGAACATTGGTAAACTTTTCTGGAAAATGTCTATCAAAGATCAGGTTCACCTCTTGGTTTCACACTAGTTTGTGAGAGGTGCTATATTGAACCTGAGGGAAACGAGTGAGCTCCATCTGCATAAGCTGTGACAAACCGATGGTAATTAGCTGTAAGACTTTAGTAGATAGCGGCACAGGTTAAGAAGAGTGTCTGCTCATTAGGAGAGATGGAGAGATCAGGAAAACGATGGCTCAGTGGGGGATACAGGATGAGCAGATATTGGATAAGCTGAAGAAACACGTGAGTGAAATAGGTATCGACACCTGCATTTGCTCAAATGCTCTCTATCATTTGTGACGTACTTTCTTAAATCGTTTAAACTTGTCTAAAACAGCCAACAAACATACACTAACTGAACAAGCCTTTTCCCTCAGCTTACTCTGGAGAGTTTCACGCACGATAAAACCTCTTGTGCAGAAGACAATTGCTGTATTTACTCTTTGTCACGAACATCCTAACAGACATCCTCTTTGAGTCCTACCTATTGAAATGGGTGACAAAAGAGGGAAGAGACAGCATGGAAAAGTGCCCAAACCTGCTAAGGGTATCTGTTTTCCTCCGCCTGCACAAGGGAGAACAGCCGGACGCTGTGTTTGGGTGCGTTCTGATAGCAGCGCTTATCGAGCCCTGTCTCTCTCTCTTCCTCCTTCCTCCTCTCCTTCTGTCTTCCGACCTCCGCCTCGAGAGGAAGGCGCTTATGTCATGCCGATTCCCCGGGCCTTGTGGGAGAAAGAAATGAAAGCAATACATAGAGAGAGAGAGAGAAGTGGGGAAAAGTGCATTCTTCTTCATAGCGATCCACAAAATACATATTGCTGAAAAGAATCCTCATTCTAGCTTCCTGCCTAAATGGATAGTTCACCAAAACAAGTGAAAATACTTTAATTAATTATTCACACGTCTGTCATTTCAAACCTTCTTCTGCTGGACAGAAACTAAGAGTGTCAAATGAAAACAAATTTTTGAGGGGGGGAAAAAAATCTATTTTAATAAAAAAGAAAGGCTTGGAATGACATGAGGGCGAGTAAATGATGACAGGCTTCTCTTTTTTTGGTGAGCCATGTGAAGTGATTTTACAAACTAAAAGCAGCGTAGGAATATTAAACCTGGCAATTTTTGTTTTTTTCTTTTTCAAAAAAGGCAACTGCAAGTAGAAAATAAGAATGGTGCCAAACAAGAGAAGTCTTCCAGGGTCTGTGAGAGGAAATGAGCGTTGTAACTGAATGCTGCGTGGTGTTGAGGCCTGAGGGCACAACTCAAAACCTCATATCCAGGAAAAAGAAGCCCCCTCTCTCTTTATTTCTCTCACATCCTCTCTTCTCCATCTCCCTTCCTCATCTCTCTCCCACACAACTAGCATTCGGGTTTGTCCTACTACTATCGCTAACCCCCCCC
>JAUMHP010000046.1:7444656-7485321 GCA_032361065.1 Enteromius trimaculatus
CCCCCCCCCCCCCCCCCCCCCCCCCCCCCCCCCCCCCCCCCCCCCCCCCCCCCCCCCCCCCCCCCCCCCCCCCAAACCCAGCAGGATTCAGCGCCTCCACCCCCTGGTCACAACTGGCTCTGGACTTACTGACCTACCGCCCTCCGAGGGGCATACCACGATCCTGACCATCGTCGACTGCTTCTCCAAAACCTGCTGCCTGATCCCACTCCCCGAACTACCCACGGCGCTGGAGATGGCGGAACTACGGATTGCCAGAGGACAGAGGATTGCCAGGGGGCCTCAATTTCCTTCAAGGTTATAGACAACCTTTTTCCACTGCCATAATGTTAACGTGAGCCTTACCTCTGGCTATCATCCTCAGTCCTATGGTCAGTCTGAATGACTTAATCAGTACATTATTTGATTCCTCTGGACATACTGTCACCTTAACCCATGAATGGAGCCGTTATCTGTTCTGGGCCGAATACGCCCAAATCAGCCTCAAACCAGCCACCGGGCTAACCGTCTTCAAATTTATCCTAGGGTTCCAGCCGCCACTGTTCCCCTGGACAGGACAGCCCACGGACCTCCTCTCTGTGAATGATTGGGTGCAACATTCACCTTCACCGTCAGACTCACCAGGATAACCATCATCGATGCCCAGGACCTACCTATGACCCTGGCCAATGGGTGTGGCTCTCTGACAGAGATTTACATCTTCGTCTCCCTTGCCACAAGCTTTGCCCCAGGTACGTAGGCCTTTTCAAAATTGTAAAAACAAATCACTTCAGTCTCATTTCGGCTCGATCTGCCAGCTAATTACCGCATTTCTCCCACTTTTCATGTTTCCCTGTTAAAACCGTTGGAGGACCTGCGGAGGCACCCACCGAGGCTGAGGACACGCAGAACCCTTAACCCTTTATTGTCGATGGTGTAAGAAGCCAGGGGTATTTTCTTACCTTTAATTTACTTTTACTAAATTAGCTATTTTGTTTTATCTAGTTAAATGAATCTCAAGGACTCGAGTTGATATGATTATCCTGATTCGAAATAAGGAATACACTCTATTGACCAATCCATCCAGCATTTAGCACAATTTCGTGTATTTTACCAGTTTGCCTTAATTCGTGGTCATCGAACTAGTACAAAACTCTAGTGTTTTCTTTCTGTATAAGAGCAGGGTAGCTTTAAGATCTGGGCAAAATTGGCTTTACAAAACACAATCCACAGAATAACGATTCTTACTAAAGAAACACAATTTATTGAACTATTCTACTATAACATGACTAACCTGGTGAATACTTAAACACGCACATTCACACGATTCTGAGGATGGAAAGCAATTGTTTCACTAAAAGTCCAAAGTACTTGCTACTAGTTCTAGAATCACAACCCGAGAGAATTCACCAAGCAGAGGTTTAGCTTATGGTTAACTTTCATTTGCACCATTCAGTGAGAAAGGAGGTATTTGTGTTACCGCTGCGAGTTGAGAAGGCTCGTCGGAGGGAATCCCGGCACTGCTGGTTGGCTGCGATTTTCCTGAAGTCTTTGGGGTTTCCCACCAGTGAATCTATTACTTTTCTCAAGCAAACTCAGTTGCTAGACAACCGAGTGATTGAAAGAAACTTTTGGGAAAGAAATTGTGATTTTTTTCACTAATAGCTAAATACACATTTAAAGTTGAATCAAAAACAAATAAAATATGCACAGTATCCCACAAATGTATTTTACAGATCTGCGATTGCTATATATAAACACAATATAGTGAAGTGACTTGGAATTTGTGCTCTGCATTTAACCCATCCAACGTGCACACGCACACAGCAGTAAGAAGTGAACAACCACATACACACACACCCGGAGCAGTCATTGCTGCTGCACCCGGGGAGCAGTTGGGGGCCTTGCTCAAGGGTCTCACCTCAGTCATGGTATTGAAGGTGGAGAGAGCACTGGGGATTCACTCCCACCACCCACAATCCCTGCCAGACCTGGGACTCAAACCCGCGACCTTTGGGTAACTAGTCCAATTCCCTATCCACTAACCCATTCTTGTAAATAAATCAATAAATTTATTACATTTTCTTTTTTAATTACCTCAAACAGGTGTCAAGATTTGCACATATGTCTTTTTTAGCTGCTGATAATTCAATAAAAAAGAGCCTTGTGCTTGGTGCTTGATGAGCAGCTCCGTATCCACCAACCTTTAAAGTATAAATTTTTGTATTTTGATCAATAAAATGTAAAAAATAAAATGTTTTAATAAGAAAGAATCTAAAAACATTAATGTTTTGTAAAATTTCTAGTCCTGTCCCACACTGGCAAAAACCAATAGTCACTTTCATGGACATCAGCATGGAAGCTAAAATCTGTTTTCTAACACATTAAAGTTATATACAGTAGTTTGTTCTCCACAAGACACTTGAAGTTAGGCCCTATATTTGTATTTCACATGACTCACTGAACAATAACAGTTGTTTTGGACACAGAGTTATTACAGACGCTGTGGATAATTAAATGACCTTTTGTTTGCTTTTCCTCTCTAGCTTCTCTGATCCCATGATGATGATCACAGGAACTTCTTCACTGGTGTGATCAGCACTGGGGATTTGGTGGGATTTGTGGCACTGTCTTGTACTTAATCTTTATTTCTAGATTTTACTGCACCCTTTGTAGTGGATTTCAGTGGAATCCATCTTGGTGGAGTGTGGAGAATTTGCTTTGTGTGAAAGAGAGAAGAGCTCCAATGTAGTTTCCCATAGGTTGTAAGCATAGTAAATGAAGTTGTTAAAGTTTTGTTTTGTTGAATTGCAATGCTGTAGAAGACAATTGGTGAGATATAAAAGGGTTAGTTCACCCCAAAATGAAAATTCTGTTATTACTCAACCTCATATCATTCCAAAACCGTGTACGCATTGTGATACTCTCTAAAAAGGTAGAAGATGTAACTCCAGGGAGAAGAACGGTTTAGTAAAATGTTAATTTTAAAGTATTTTCGTAGCCTCACAAAACTGAAGTTGATCCACTGATGTCACATAGACTGTTTGCAGGGTGTTTTACTATACGTTTCTGGACCTGGGATCATTAAGTTGGCTTGAAAAGGTCGTGCGGGTTCAAACGCAACTGTTTTATTGATTACACAGATTACACAGACACATCAAAGGCGAAGACAGCAGAATAATCCAGAAACGTAGCGTGGGTTGGTGTAACAATAAACGAGGGGCGAGGAGGCAAAAGTCCAGGGAGAGCGAGGTCGGCAACGATAAATAGGGCAACAGAGAAAAACAAAGGAAATTACACAATAGAACGACAGTACAATGAACAGTGACAAACATCCGGGGATTTATACACATAGCAATACACTAGCAATATGCTACTACATGGTTAGTCATGCTAACAACATGCTAATCATCTATCTATCTATAATCTGACTTTATAATTTGACTATTTCTAACTATTTTAAACTGAAAACTCAAACTTAAACTTTTCAAACCTTTTAAACTTAAACTTTTTTAAACTTCTTAAACTGCTTTTAACTTTTCAAAATTTTTCAAACTTCAGCTCCAGCTTTCTCAAGTCTCGACAAACTTTTTTATCTAGTTTCAGTTGTATTGCTGTCTATGGAGGGTCGGTGGTTCTCTGATATCAACAAAAATATCTTATCTAATATTTATGTTCTTAGAGAAAAAAGAAGGATGGTATAATTGGTATAATGTTGCTTACCAGTATCAGTATCAAAAACTGTTAAGGTTTGGTTAACTTGGTTAACAACTTCGATCTTGTCATGTCACTCAGTGGTTTGTCTTGCCTTTACAGAAATCTTTTTTTTTGTTCTTACTTCAAGGCTACTGAAAGTCGGAAGGGAATAAATTATGTTGTATGAGGTGTTACTTATAAAGGAGTTATAATCTTGATGATTATGTTGATGTGACTAACATGTCAGAGGTTTGTGGGCGATCAGTTGGCCTCATGCTGAAAGACATTCTTAATTACTGTCAAATTGCCGCCAAGATATCAAATGCGGTTTCTTTAGACTGAAACCAAATTGGAAAAACTGAGTTGCTGACTTAATACTGTCTTTAGCTGACAGCTTCTTTAAAAATCTCAAAACCACAAACATAAGTTTTAATCATTACATGGGCCTATAGTATAATTAGGACCTGCTAGTGATTAAAACTTTGTATTCACTGCAAAACTTGCTAATTAAAAGATGATTTATACACAAACATTTATACACACACAACATTTTATTTATCTTGCTTAATGCAAAATAAAAAAAATATCATTATTGTTCTCAATGATTCATTGTTCTAAATGACCACTAAAACCAATCATAAGTTTTCATAATTCTTAATTTTCTTAAGGCGCATAAATGCCCACTAGAATGAGAAATTGTGCGCCTGTTTGAAAAAAAACATAATACTTTAAGGCCCGGTTTCACAAATGGGCCTTAGCTTAAGCCAGGACTAGGCATTAGTTAAATCAAGATATTTAAGCAACAAAAATTATTACAGGTGTGCATCTTAACACAGAACAATGACACTGACATGTTTTAAGATATTTTCATCTGAGACAGCTCAAACATGCAATTTAGTCTGGGACTATCTTAGGCCTTGTCTGTGAAACTGGAGGTAAATATTTTAAAAATAATCTTTATATGGTTGCATTGTATTTTTAATTTATTGTGATGCTGTCACAGACACTGCAGGCTCCACCCTCACACGGTCACAACTATCACTTTCACCAGAGTCCTGAATTACATGCACCTGTCACCACCACCTGATTCCAATCACCACTGCCAGTGCACACAGTATAAAACCACACAACACTCACGGTCTGAGCTCGTTCCTGACAAGTGGAATCTACTTTGAAAAGCTATATCCTTAAATGCTACTTACCTGACTACTTACCTTGTGATACCCATTGTGTTCTCTGTGATCTATGTGTCCTCCCCAGGCTCCGTGGATCTCCTCTCTGGGTCTCCAGTGTCTCAAGCTGTGGTTTGTGGCTTTGGTTCTCTGTCATCTGTGTGCCCTCCATCGATCCCGCACTTCTGCCGAAAAAATGTCATTGAGTTTAATACTCATTCCCATTGTGTTAATCTACCATTTCCACCAGCTGCATATCGGTTACTCCTCTGCTGGCTATAATAAAAGACTTTAAGAACATTTTACCTCCTGTGTGTGGTCCGCTTCATAGTGGAGTTTGTTTCTTCTCACCAGCTAGTGATTTAAATCAGCATGCCTTCTTTAATCTGTTCAACATCAAAGAACATATTGTCTCAGAATTTCGAGGTGATAAAGTGTCAAAGCCCAACCAAGATGGTATTGTCTTTCTGGTGGCACTCTTCAAACATGCAATGTCAATCTAACTGGGGTAGATGGATCCAGCACCGATTTTAAAATAACCTTTTGGTAGCAGTAAAAGCTTTTCTCAGGGTCAACATCATTTGTCATATTACATTTTAGATTGCCATACGCAACCTCCCACCAGTTTCACAGAGGCCGTTATCAAGCTCTCAGGCTTTGAGACAGCATATAATCTCTATTGATTATCTATTGCCAACCTTCCATTCCAGTAATGCTTTGTAGTAAAAACTGTATGAAAATACAGAGTACCATCTCTAGCTAACAACCTTGTAAACAGCTTGTGACATACTCCCTATGTCAGATGTTTCTTTCTGGATGTCACAACCGGGCTATGTGACATTTCATTTAATTTTATTCTATGAGCTTTTTATTAAGCGTCTGTTCTCACAGTGTTCTTTTCATCCACCCACCCACTTCTCCATTATATAATTTTCATACCTTCCTGCCTTATCAACTCAAAATACCTATTCAGACAAACACCGTCAGCACCAACTGAATCATACTCAGATCAGCAGGTGCATTCTTTTCACTGGAACATTTTCAGTTATACATTAAAGGGTACTAGAAGGTAATTGTAAGAATTATATGTATGATTCACATCAGAGAACAGAGTTTGTTCAATTGAACAGAAAAATATTGAATGGAGGGAATGTTAATAAATAATATAGGCTTTTATTAAAACTTGGCTGTATGTAACTTTTTTTAAAGGTTTTAACAATTTTGTCACAAATTGTGGCGTCCTGTGGTGTGCACTGTAAAATATTACTGTGATTTTAACAGTAAAATATTCTGAAAATGCTGCATTTGGTGGTTATCAGTGTATTTCAAAGGAACAAAACAGATTTATCTGTGTTTAACTTTAAATTTAAATTTAACAGTATTTAACTGTAAATTTAATTTGAAACTGTAAAATCTAAAATGTTGTTACCATAAATTTTCCAGTTGAATTCCTGCAACCAGCTGCCATCTTTTTACTGTAAATTTTAAATATGACAAAAGGTCCAAACAACGTTACTATTTGAAATTTGAATAATAATCATATTTGATTATAAAGATTTGAAAAACTCAAATTCAGTAATTTTCACACGTAACATGCAGTGTAGACTTTAACTATTATTTAATGGTGAGATTTTGCCTCTCTTCTGGCCATAGCTGCAAGCTTTTAAGCCCCGACCCTATTGCTTCTGTTACATAAGCGCCACCTACTATTTCCCCCATAGAGTCTGTATAAAGGGATGAATGTATCGATCACACTGTATAAGAGAAAGATTTAACGAGCAAAAAATGAGAGACAAATTGAAGGGGAAAACATTTTTGTGAAGTGTGCTTAAGAGTAGGTGATCGTGATGAGGGATATTATTTTCCTATATCCTTCAAAGGTTATATTTGGCTTACAATTGGATAATACTGAGAACCACTAGCTATTCTTGACAGCAACATAATCTCCCATTTAATAATGTCCACTTTGAAATGTAAGGTTATAGATGTTTCTTTCCCCAGTTCAATCATGTGGTCTTTAAGTGTCATCACTTCATAAACCTCTCACACCATTATCTGCAAAGGGAACCCAATCAAATCTAGCTATGTGTGTGTGTGTGTGTGTAAGGGTGAGGGAGCAGTCAGTGTGTCATCATATGTCTCATATGTTCTCTGTTCAACTGTGATGCGCATTAAACAATCTCAGTGACAGAATTCTGATTACAGATCTATCTCTCATCCATCACAGCTGTCTGTTTTGTCTTTTACTCATTTTACTCCTTTTCCTCATTCCTTGCTGCCTTTCTACTTCCACATGCCACTGTCATACCTCCATTTACTGACATTTGTTGTTTTTATCTGACCATTTAATGTTTGTGTCTGAGGCAGCTGTAAAGGATCTTGCTCTGTCACATTATTCTCATAATTCACCTGCCAAGGCTCCAGAGCCACATCAAATGTAATGGTTCTCCAATGGGTGTCTCATCCCTCCTTTTTTTATCCTGCCTCTCTCTGACTGGAGATGTGAACAGAATGAGAGTATAGTTCCTACACTTTGATAATTTTTGCATGAGATACTGGTCTAATCAGATTCAATGATCTATGTTAAGCTCTGGAGTCTGGATGAAAAGATTTGCAATTGGTAAAACTCAATTGTTTAATTTTAGGGGAGTTAGAAAATGAGCCTATTTTCAAAAAAAAAAGTGGTGCGTTCCTTTAATAACACCTACATTTTACTTAAAACTAGAGATAAATGTATGTATAAAACAATAAAAAAAGTGTTTGTGTGTATGCTTTGATGCGTATGGGTGTGTGTACTCTGTCGAGAGGAACAGATAATTCAACAAAGACAAACAGAGAGGAAGAGAGAGAAGAGTGATAGAGATCATTTCATCCTGAACCAGAGGACACGCTGAAAACATCATTATTTTACTCAAAACCATCAGCGGCCCAAGCACAGCTCTGAACGAGCAGCTTCACAGATCACTCTACAAGATTGATCACCTCCAAGCTCATGCTGACAGAGCACTTCTCTTTCTTTTAATGATGCCCTCAGTTGTGGATTGTGTCTGGGCGGTGGGACAAAAATATGTTCAGTGCTATTTCTCTGTTGTATATAGGCAAGCAAGAATTTTATTATAAATGCTTGAACTGGCTATCATCAGATCATTTGCAGTTCAATAAAAAGAAAATGGTTTTAAAAAAACAAATTTAAATGAATTTTAAAATATAATAATATTATATATTACAATAATATAAAATATAATGCGTTTTATTATTGCTCAAAATGGACCTCATAAGCTTATACATAGGGCGGAAAAAAACAAAACCTCAAACCAAAAATAATCAAATAAAGGAATTCACTTGAGAGTAAACAAGTATTATACTCCAAACACGTTCCAGATTGAAAAACGGAGGTGAGCCAACTACATTCCCAACCTGTTTAGCATGGCTTAGATATAGAATCCACCAAGTATGACTAAAAATAACAATGAAAATATGCCTAATCAGTATGACGGGGAGTACATCCACCAGCACTGTGTTTTGATTTATTATTCATATGTTTTATTATTCATATAAAGAGGCAAATTCCATTTTTTGTGTTTTACTTTATCTAAGTGTAGAGAAAATTCATGCCATTTTTGCATTTCATGAATTTTGTATTATTTTTTGTAAAATTAAATAAATAATTACTATGACTACTATACAAACAATTAAAGTGCCCCTATTCTACCATTTTAAAGGTTGCTAATATTTTTTATGAGTCTCTTAAAACAGGTTTACATGTATGCAAGGTCAAAAAACACTTTAGTTTTTTCTCCAAAAATAGATCTAATTTTACTCCATTTCTAAATTATTCGTAAACGACTCGTGTGAAGCAGTTCGAAGAATCTGTCTGTCTAAACCCCTCCTTCCCGTGAGCCCTCACTGCTGTGATTGGTCAGTTGGCGCAGTCCTTTATGATTGGTCTACAGTCTACCGTACAGCTGACGCGATGGTCATGTCTGAGCTGAGTAATTGTTCAGATAAAGTAGTTTTAAGTTTATTCAATAAGTACTTTACTTTGGAATTATGTCTGCTTACCTCCTAAACGGTTAATTAGCCATAGTGCTAAAGAATAAATCATGACATAAACAGGATAATCAGCCAATAGACTGAAAGAGGAGCTAAGAAAGTATAATAGCCTTGATACCCAAATATACACCATGCAGCTCATGTAGATCATAATATGGTCAAGGCAGGCAAAAAGACACTGTCTCCTTCTGAAACTTTATCCATTTGTTTGATTAAATTATGCGGAAGAGTTTTTTCAAGCAGCTTCACATTTTTGTTCCGTCCTGCTGTGCAAGAAACTGCTCTTGTTATGAAAGGAGGCACCGTTTTTCACCTGGCTGACCTTAGCTTTTGTCTTTTATTGACATTGATACGACAAAGTATACAAAACACACTAGAAATATTCAAATAGATGTGTGAATAACTATATTTTATATGTAAAGTATAATTATTCAAACTTATAATCACCGGCTTGTCACTCACCATAAAACTCACCTTACTGAACTGGCTAGCAAAACATGGAAACTGTCAAAAAGTTTAATAATATCAAGCAACGTGATGACAATATTTATTATGCATAATGGAAGTGTGTAACTTGGGCTTGTGACAAGGGAAATTAGGTGGCATTACTTGTAGTGACAACTTCTGACATGTTATGAACCACAGAAAGAATAGGTTGCCTTCAAAAGTGTCAATTAATTTGAAATTTGGGAGAGATTCCACATCTGTTCTGAAACAATGAAGTCTGTAACGTGTCATCCTGTTGTGGAAGTTTCCTCTCAAAGCATTCTCAGTTTCGAATTTATATACTCTGATGAAAACCATAGAAACCTGAACTCATTTGAAAATGTTAAAATAATTGCACCACAGATTCCTTTTGACATAAATTTTTGACACGCACACAATGCTGATCATCAGAGGATTTTAGATAGAAATGTAGTTATAGAATGTTTTGGCATCTGTCAAATAAATGCCCTTGTTAGTGAACAGAACATCAGGTAGCTCAGGGACTTGTTCAGCCTGACATGTTCTTGGCACACTGTCATACCGGCTGCATCATCTGAATTGGTAAAAAAACAAAACAAAACTGCTTCTCCTTCTTCCTCTGAGGTTTTGATACTTAAATGCTGAACGCTATAGGCCTCTCTTTCAACAAGGTCTTTAGTTTGAAAAACACTTTGCTCCTTTCTGACCTGATTTTGTTTTCAAAAACGTCCTCAAAATGTATTTCTTTTATCTGTGTGTGCGTGTGTGCAGTATTATATGTTTGGGAAAGCTATATCAGTTTTGTTTTTTTTTTGTTTTTTTTCATTTTAAAAGTATAGCAGTACAGCAGACTAACAGAAACTGTTTCGTGTGCCTATTCAACCATGTTTTAATGACAAATTTGTATGCTGAAGTGAGGGAAATTTAAGTTATTTGTCAGGTTTGAGACAGAGCCTTTAAATTACAGCACTTAATTATTATTACATGGCCATCATACAGGTTAGCACTGAATGTCTACATCCAAATTAAACAACCAGAGCAATTTGAATGCTAATTTTTAAAACAAAATTAGACTACTAAAAGTAATTAAAAAAAATAGTCCAATTATATTGCCTACAAATAGATTATGAAAACTACCATTTTCTTTATGTAATTTACAATGTAATAACCAACGATTAATCTCTTAAGCTTAATATGCAATGCATATACGTTCTTGCATAACTTACTGAATGTGTGCAAAAGAGTAAAACATTATCAATTCCACACAGCAAATGTGAGGTGATCAGGAGCTGTCAAGCTTAATAATGTTTTTCTAATGGGTTTTGAGTAGTTTAGCACTGCAATAATCTTGTTCTCCTCCTCTCTCATTTTCTCTTTGACAGTAACATGCATTATGCATTATTTCTGTAAGCAAAATATAAAACAGTTTTCTTTTATATTTTTAAAGCCTGAAGACTGTCTAAAATGGAAGACTTTTTCTTTGTTCTGCTGCACAAGCAACCGGTCAAAGAAACTGTGTGAGTTCACTTCATTTGATGTTTTAGTTCCCTTCATTTCCCTGCTTCTGATATCTTCACACAACTGCATGATGAAATACCACTTTCTTTCAGTTTCATGTGCTTCACACACCTTGATCAAAAAATCTTAACCTTTCACATATTTATTACACATAGTAATTGTTTGTTAAAATGGATTTTTAGGCTGGAGCCACATATAAAATATTTTATCATTACAAAGTATTAAGTTGTTCCAAACCTGTATGAATCACCTTTGTTCTGCTGAATTCAAAATAATATATTTTGACTATGATATGTTGGTAGTGATGACAGTAGCCAAGGACTTCTTTAGTATATATATTTTTTCATGCTGTGTAAGTTGATGGCTACAGTCAGCTGTTCAGCCACCAACAGTTTACAAAATATATTCTTTTGTGCTAACAGAAGAAATAAATTCATCATGTTTGGAACATTTTACATGAAGGTGAGTAAATGATGACTTTGCAGTTATTTGGTTGAACCACCCCTTTAAGAGAGATTTTTAACACCATAATTTCCCTATTACTAGTATCCTTGCAGAAATGTATGTCTCAATAATAACAATAACAGTAATAACACCTTTTGTATTACTAGTGCATATTGTATTGTCTATGTCTCTGTTTTTAATATTTTCCTGCTTCTTCACTGGCCAAGTTGAACTTCAGCTTTAGTTTAATGGCGCCATCTTGTGGTTTTGTGGAACACTCACATTCAGATTATGTCTTCGTTACACTTCGTTTTATAGTTTATATAATTTTATAGCTTTTATGATTTACACTGTTTCTAAAAACATTTAATTTACATATGATGCCGTAGAAAATGATTCTATGATAATGATCTATGATTTTAATTTGATTTCATTTTATTTTTTTTTTTGTTAAGAATTTTAAATCTTAAGAAACCAAGCACAAATACATTAATTTTAAGAATTTAATGCACATGCTCGCTGTTATATATTTTAACAATCATGCAACTCGATTATTCTTTCTAAGATGGCACTATTAAGGCGCTGCAAAGAATCAACCTTAAATTTTTAATAAGCCTATATGACAAGCAGGCACGTGCAGAGGGGGGGAGCGGAGGGTGCTTGAGCAGCCGCCCCTTTCCTCCTGGATGCCCTTTTCTTGGGGTTTCTTGTTTTTCAATGTGTATGTGTGTATGGAGTCCTGTCTTTGCCCCACAACAATAAAATATAACTATTAATCTCAATTTTGCGAAATAAACGGATCTGGCTCGCATCAGTCACATGACTGCCATTAACCAATGCCTGCCTGTAAGGGCAGAATGCGCTCCTTATGAGCTGATACGGACTTCTGCACCTGGTGCATCCTGAGTATTTGTTTAGAGTTTTTGTGTCATTTAATCAAGACAGTTGCGTTTTTGTATTAGTGATGTTATGTGTGTTTATGTTCAAGTTATAAGGGGGGTTGGTTTATTTGCATCCCTTTTATATAAAAGTTTAACAGTTACTGTCATGGAGAGAGGTGGGTAGGGGAGTGACTTGTTGATATTGCCCTTCGTTTGTTAAGTGAATCATTTTTGAGTCGTCATAAATGTAAGTTGTAGTCGTATAGCTTACTAATTGCCCTCCTTTTTAAATTTGAGCACCTTCCCTGGTAGACTTCTTTGCATTGCATTGATGACAAGCCACATAATTTAAAATAGGCCATATGGCCATCCAATCAATAAACGTGAAATTAAGTATTCATGTTTATTTGAAAATCGCTATAAGGTGATTTAATCACTCATCTGTTGTTTATTGTTAGATCGTGATATAATAATAACTCATTTATTCTTATTTTAAAATCACTTGTGAGAGTTTGTGTCAGTGATGTTTTTTCTATAATAACTGAGGACATCATACCAACTATCTTGTCTGACAAAACAGGAGAGAAACATAGTTTCATACTTGGATGTTAAATAAATGGATGTTAAAGTGCCCCTATTATGCCTTTTTAAAGGTTGCTCATATTGCTTTATGAGTCTCTCACTTTACAAAACAATTCAGCTTTCTCCAAAAATAGATTTAATTTGACCCCATTTCTAAATGATTTGTAAACGACTGGTGTGAAGTAGTTTGAACAATCAGTCTGTCTTAACCCCACCTCTCCGTGAGCCCTCACTGCTGTGATTGGTCAGATGGTGCAGTCCTTTATGATTGGTCTACCGCTACAGCGTGTGTCAGAGAACAAAACGCCCATTGCCATAACTGAATGACATTGCAGGATACAGCGTCTTCTTAATAATTAAAAAGTTATAATAATAATAATAAGTTATAATAATTATAATAAATAATTCTTAATAATTTTGAATGGACCCATGTACCTTGGGTTGAGCTTTCTGCATGGTAGGTGTAGTCGAAGGTCTCGGGAGGAGAGCCAGACCCACTGTCCAGGTTCATAGGGTGGATTGGAGCGATGATGATGGTCAGCTTGGGCCGTGACTCGGCGGATGGCACTTTGTAGATGTACATGGGCAGTGTTACAAGTGTGTTAGCTGTGCCGCAGCCAGTGATCAACAGAAGGAATATCTGATGGTTCCCCGAGTCATCTGGGTGGATGGTTTCCTTAGAGAGTTTTGTGCGTATTCAGCCCATAACATGTACTCCAATTACTCCAATTATTCTGGTTGTTAGAATAGTAAGAACGCAGGAAACGGATAAGTTCTTGGTTCAATCTCTCTGCTTGACCATTGGATTCCAGGTGACATCCTG
Source organism: Enteromius trimaculatus (assembly GCA_032361065.1). Taxonomy (NCBI): domain Eukaryota; kingdom Metazoa; phylum Chordata; class Actinopteri; order Cypriniformes; family Cyprinidae; genus Enteromius; species Enteromius trimaculatus. The sequence goes on from JAUMHP010000046.1 coordinate 7,458,270, forward strand.
ATGTAAGGCTTACGTTTATGTTGAGTTGTGTGCAGAATGCTTTCCATACTCGTGAACGGAATTGAGGTCCTCTGTCGGATACGATGTCATCCGGAAGTCCATAATAGCGGAATACTTGTTCCAACATTACTTGTGCTGTCTCCCATGTGGCAGGTAACTTGTCCAGAGGGATGAAACGACATGCTTTGGAGAACATGTCCACAATAGTGAGGATGGTGGTGAAGCCGTTGGAGGCGGGTAAATCAGTGACAAAGTCAATGGCAATGTGCGACCAAGGGTGTTGCGGAACAGGTAAGGGTCGCAGCAGCCCGGCTGGACATTGGCGAAATGGTGCTTGGGTTATCGTGTATAAGATGAAGCAACCGACTGCGAAGTGGTTCTGGTACATAAACCTTTTCGGGAGGGCACTTGGGAGGGGTGGGTTCGTTGGCCTGAGCTTCGGTGATTTCTCTCCTAATGTACCATTGTATAGGTGCTACAATGACAGAGGAGAGAATGATCGTTTCTGGTAGTTTCTGGTGGGTGTGTCAAACTGGCGGGAGAGTGCATCGGCTTTAATGTTCTTCGAGCCTGGCCAGTAGGTTATTTGAAAGTCAAAGCGGGAGAAGTATAAAGACCATTGAGTCTGCCTAGAATTTTAGCCGTGTGTAAATATTCCAAATTGCGATGGTCTGTGAGGACAAGAACCGTCTCTTTGGCTCCCTCTAGCCAGTGCCGCCACTCTGCAAAAGCTGCCTTAAGTGCCAAAAGTTCTCGATCTCCCACATCATAATTCTTTTCTGCCTGGGTTAATTTGCGTGAATAAAAGGCACATGGAAAGAGTTTGGAGGGTTCGCCCTGATGTTGAGAGTATGGCGGCGATACCTGTGTTGGATGCATCAACCTCAACAACAAACTGTTCACTGTCCGCACACCATGGAAGACGCTTGGTCCCCTTGCTGGTCATGGCGGTAAGAGGATCGGCGATCTGGCTGAAATTCCGAATGAATCTTCTATAAAAGTTTGCAAATCCGAGAAATCTTTGGAGTTCTTTGAGGGTTTGAGGTTGTGGCCAGTTGACTACTGCATCGACTTTCTGATTGTCCATGACAACCCCTTCAGCACTGATGACGTAACCCAGAAATGCCACTTTAGTTTGGTGGAAAGCACAGTTTGTCACACAGCACAAATCACACAGTTTGGCGTACAGTCTATTTTTAATGAGCTTCTCCAGAACGGCTCTGACATGTTGGATGTGTGTCGAGAGATCCTCAGAATAGATCAGTATATCGTCAATATACACGATGACAGATTGGTTGAGCATGTCTCGAAATACCTCATTCACTAGAGCCTGAAACACAGAGGGACTGTTAGAAAGGTCGAAGGGCATCACAAGATATTCATAGTGCCCATTGGTGGTTGAGAAGGCTGTCTTACACTCGTCCTCCTGATGAGGTTATATGTGCTGCCCAAATCCAGTTTGGTGAAATACCGAGCGGAGCGGAGTTGTTCCATGGCAGGCCTTCAGTAGGTCGTGGTACTGATCAGGAAGAGATGAGATGTCTGATGGTTCAGTGGCGTTGAGGTGAACTTGGTGAATGCTTTTCTTAGTTTCTTAGTCAGACACCGCTCTTGACATGATGGTGACCATTGTGAGATTGAGTGTGAGTTCCAGGCGATGATGGGGCTGTGATGTTCCAAACAAGGCAGGCCGAGGATGAGCGGGTGATCAGGTGAGTTGATGACCTGCAGGCAGATGCTTTCAGAGTGGAGTGAGCTGGTGATCAGAGCTGAATCTTGAGTCCGTTGAATAATTCTTCCAGACCCTATGGGCTGGCCATCGAGGGCTGCCACAGAAACAGTGGGTGAACATAAAACGAGAGGAATAGTTTTTAGTGGCAAAATCCTGATCTATGAAGTTCCCAGCAGCACCAGAATCAATAAAGGCTTTAGTGTGTATGACTTGATCTTGGAATTTCAAACATGCATCAATTCTGCAACAGACGACAGAGATGTACAGAGGACGAATGAGACAGTTTGCCCTGATGTGGCCTGCCAGGCCGCAGTACATGCAAAGATTGTCCCGATTGTCTCTCTCCTCCTGAGTAAGTGGGATGTGGAGCAAACTGGTAAGGGGGATAACAAGGTTTGCTAGAGCGGATCAGGTGGTCAGTGCTAATAGCCAGGTCAATATATTCCTCCAGAAATTTATCCAAATGGCAGTTAGCGAGCTCCCTTTGTAACTCATAGTCCTCGACGGTATAGGGATTTTAACGGATCACTGTCCCAGCCGGTCTGTGCTGCCAGTGTGCGAAACGTCATAGAATAGTCCGCTGAAGAGATGTTGCCTTAAGAGCCAGCAGTTCACCCTTAGAAGCTTTACCGTCCACAGTGTGGTCAAATACCTCCCTAAACTGGCGGATGAAGCTTGTGTAAGAAGGAAAAACCATCCTGTGGCCTCTCCATAGAGCTGTGACCCAGTCCAAAGCTTTCCCGGTGAGCAGTGATGTAATCAGTGACACTTTTGAATCATCAGTCGTAAAACAAGCTGGGTGTTGATTCATTTAAACACCACATTGAAGGAGAAAACCATTGCATTTACCGGGAGCGCCGTTGTACGTTTCAGGAAGTGCCAGGCGAGCAGAGCCGACGACAACTGGTGCAGCGGGTGGTTGTGGAGGAAGAGAAGGAGGAGGGAGAGCCGTCGCTTGTGCCTGTGCAGCGGTGGCTACAGTGAGCGCTTGAATGGAGTTAACCAGTTCTCTGGTGAGTGACGTCAGCTCCGAGAGCTGTTGCCGATGAGTGAGTACACAGGCAGCAGTAATATCAGAGACAGGCAGAAATCGGAATCAGTAAACAGGCAGAATAGTCAGAGCTGGCAGCGAGAATCAAAATATCCAGAGAACAATCCAAATCAAACCAGAATAACAAACAGGGTATAAACGCTCAGAAATGATGCAGGGCAATCAAGACTTTGCGTCGAAACTGACGTGAAGCACTCGTATTTATAGTCCATAGAATGAGAAACACCTGTGAGCGATTACAAGGGAAGGTACGTGGGTTTAAACAGTCCGAGTATTCGGATGAAGGTTCCCGCTGCTGAGTTCCAGGAAGAGCTACCAAAACTTTTTTTAAATAGGACATAACAAACAAGCTGTAACATATTATGAATAAGAAAAATATAGCAAATCCTTGTATCTTCTTCTTTGTCTTTTGGCTTTCCTTATTAGGCATTATTTCTTAATAACAGGTCATTTGTGGTGAATGTAGCGGTAACCCTCAACATTGATTTGTTAAAATAGTTTCCTATTATGGTTTGGGTTTTGACCTAAAAACAATGGTTTTGTGCTTTAATTACCAATCCAGTATAGAGCACATGCACAGAAAACACAGAAAAAAAAGCTGAATTGATCTGCATTGCATCACAGAAAAATCACAAGACTGTCAGTGTTTCACATTATTTATCAATGCGGCATTACAATGAAAAAAAAAAAAGAATCCTGTATAATAAATGATAGTAGTGTATGATAATCAGCTGCTAAATCAGAAATGAAGGCCAGGCTGAATCATTTGAACTGTATTAACAGGCAACAGATGAAAATATGCAGTGCAAATAAGATTTAATACAATGTAGTTATATGCCTTATTTCTCACCACAAAAGCTATTGATGTGTGATTTGTGAATTACATCTCTATTCTCAACTTTAATTTTTCAATGTAGTAGGAGAGTAAAGCAGACCGAAAACTATGTGGAGAGTGATGTGAACTTTTATACACAGATTAGATATAATAATAATAACACAAACATATTAAATAAGCAATGGATCAATGATGAATCAATAATGCATTTATTAGTCATTCAAGGATTCCTGAATCATGTAATTCGTGTTTAGTTTTTATGAAAAATTTTATTTTTATTTTGTAGCATTACACAGTGTAGCACTGTAGTATTATCCTTAACCATTCAAAACCTGTTAACAAATCAGTGTAAGAAGTCATCAAAATATTATATATAAAAATATTATATTTTAAAAAACAGATTACTAAAATTACTAACAGGAACTCAGTGCATACTTATTGTTGTATTACTTGCAGTTTACATAGCTCATTAAACCTGTTTTAAAACTGTAAAAGATCCTGAAATCTTACTGAAACTGCCTTTTATTAAATGCAAGAGAGTAAACTGATCCACATTAGCACATGTGATTTCATAAAAATGTTTATTTTTGTAATATGGTGACTCAAAACTTTCCCTTTTACATCATATAAACCCCATACACTTCAATTCCATCTGTCCACAAACACACCACGTCTCTCATCCATCATAAACTGAACACACAAACGTGACAGCGTCATCAATAGGTGCCTCTCTTTGAGGGCAGTATCTGATCTGTCACCAAAGAATACATTGCCATCATGCCCCAACTCCTCTATGTACTGATAGTTAAGATCCTGTGACAACTAAAGAAAGATAAAGAGCTGCTGGGTAAAAATGTTCCTTTTTTTTTTTTTAAGATGTTAACAGTTAATGAAGGAAAGGGAAACGTACAAAGAGGGGATGACAAAGTGCTCAGTCACAAAAACCACAGATTAAAAATTCTCTGAAACAGAGACATAATAGCTTGCAAATTTAGCACAGCTTTTACCATCTTGAAAGATTGAATGCATCCGTTTAAATGATTATACAATATCATAATATGTCATACCACTGTTTTTCCATCCTTGGGGGAAAAAAAGAATGAAAGTTTTCAGGCAGTCCAAACTTACAGACCTTATTTACCATGATATTTTGGGGTTTATGACTTATTTACATTTTATAAATACATGAAAACAATGCCAATTTCATATGTATCACTGCAGAAGCACTGCGTTAACAATGTTCTTTTTAGAATACAAAGGTTTTACAAAGGAGTTTTAAGCAACCATAATAATGAGATCACATTCTGAGCACATTCCTTGACCGAAACATCAAGAAAACCGGACTGAAATGGCCATACAATGTTCTTGAAATGGCATACAATGCTTTTTATATCAGACTGTCATTTGGGGTTTAGTTTAATAGTCCTCTTGTGTTATTCTCACATTCCTTGCCAAGGTCATCTTCACTGTTTGTGACTTCCTTTGAACTGGAATTACTAGGATCCTTTCCCCCCCCACCTTTTTTTTCATCCAGCTTGGGATTTGTTGTTTCCGAAACAGGAGCTTTTAAGACAAAACATTTACACACTTTACACAGAGAATAATAATTTGATTTATAGTTTTATGCGTTTTACTGGTTTTGCTGATTATAATCTTTTGCATCTCTTACTGGAAAAGACAAAGCATGCGTTTTCACTTACGCTCTAGATTTAAAAGACGACCACCATCTGCTTCACTACTTCCAACAGCATCATTGTCTTCCACGCTGAGTTCCACTATTCGCTGTCTTGCACTCTCAAAAACAGACTTCAGAACAATGGAGTCCTCAAAGATCTAAGATATAGAGAGACATTTAACAATCTTTACACAATCAGCTATATTTACTAACACAAAATATTCAGGCTCGGTTTGGGGACCGTTTACTCCAAAATTATAATTCTGTCAGGACCACTATAATTAAAGATAACTGACAATGTAGCATACATTTTGTATTGGTGTTATTAACAGATATCGTTCATGTTTAATTTTTTTGAAATAGTAGTCTGATTCAAAGGAGAATCAGAAGACCATATCCTGACTGGACGAGAGGAAGAGATGGGGATGGAGGAGGTTAATTAGGTATTAAGCAATGCAAAAGCTGTTGATAATACAAAGGAACCATATATATGAATGCTGAGATACCTTTGTTAATCTTCAGAACACAAATTAAGATATTTTTGATGATATCAGAGCTATCTGACCCTTTATAGACAGCAACACAACTGAAATGATCCCAGAAGACGTAAGACACGGGAGAAGAATGGTAGAGTTTAATGATGTTATTTTTGTTTTCTTTGCACAGAAAAAAGTATTCTTGTAGCGCGGCAAAACTGAAGTTGATTCACTGATGTCACACGGACTGTTTGATCAATATTTTTACTACGTTTCTAGACCTGGGATTATTTCAGTTGTATTGCTGTCTATGGAGAAACAGGTGGCTCTCTGATATCATCAAAGTTATCTTAATTTGTGTTCTGACGATGAACGGAGGGCTGTAACGACATATGAAGGGGAGTAATAAATAACAGAATTTTCTTTTTTGGCATGAGCCATCACTTTAAATACTAAAGTAATAGTTTTAAAGTGCCCCTATTGTGACATTTTTAATATTGTTTTGGGCGTCTCCTATAATAGGTTTACATGCATGCAAGTTGAAAAAATGCTTTTGTTTTCTCAAAATATGCATTTAATATTACCACCTTTTCCAGCGATTCTCAAACGATTCATTTCAAAGCAGTTCTAAGATTCAGTCTCTCTAAACCCCTCCTTTCCATGAGCCTACTGATTGGTCAGATGGACCAGTCTGTTGTGATTGATCTACCGTTTATAGCGCATCAAAAACAATAGGCCCATTACCATAATTCCGTATTTTAAAAGCTCAATAGAAATATAAGCATCTATTTTTTAATCATACATACAGGTTGTTTACAGTGAAGCTGCTGTTCTAAATAAACTGGGTACTAAACCATATTTTAAAAAGCAAGCGTTTTGTGAATCCAGCCATGAACTCCCCAAGAGTAGAGAAACAGATGTTAGTAAAATGATGTTGTTCGGTCAAGTTGTGTAGAAGAAAGTCAGGAATTATACAAATGTGTTACGCCGTGAACTTGTTGCCATCACAGAAATGGAATTCTTAGTATCATCTTTGGGAGGCTTTTGGAGATTAACAACTTTGCAGATTGTTTACAGCTACATTGCACACTGCATGAAAGATAATACTGGAAATGGCATAATAGGGACACTTTAATGCAAATATGAAGCCAGAGATGAAAAAAAAAAATCTAAAAACCTGTTAAATCTATTTGCATAAACATTGCAGTACCATTGCAAAGGAGAAATTGTATTTTTAAAACAATGTACATAAGTCAAACCTGAGATCCTTCCAGATTAAACGTCTGAGCATTGTGGCACATCTGCATGACATCCTTTTCCAGGTCGGCAATGCACCTGTATTTGTGATTACGTACTCTCTCCTGCATAAACAAAACCAGGAAACATTTGAAAGTACAATGAACAGGAATAATGAAAAAGGTATAATTAACAGCCATATTTTCTCTGAAACTGTAACAGTAATGACAGATTTCCCAGAATCGGTCAAATAAAATCTGAACCCTTTTCAAATCAAAATGCAGCCAGCAAAAACACACAACCTGCGTGACAAGAGCAACATCAGTACATTTCTTGAACTGAGAAGGGCGTCAATGTAGATATTAGGGATGGGAATTGATAAGATTTTTACGATTCCAATTCCATTTTCTATTCTGCTTAACGATTCAATTCTTTATCGATTCCCTTATCGATTCTCAAATGCTTCAGTGAAAGAGGGAAGCTAGCGGTAGCCGTGAACTGGGGGCAGTACTGCCAACCTCTGACTCTGAGCCAGCCAGACTCTAGTGATGGTCATCTAAATGTAATGCATGAGAAGGCATTCATTTAACATTGTTGCTGCTGCTGCCACTGCCGGGTTGAGAGCTGTTAGTCCGGAGCGGATCGGAAGTTGCCCTATTTCCGTCTTTTTTGGTGAAATACAACCAGACTTTTGAGCGTTTGTTCCACTTAGGCGCCATGCTTACTATTGCCTGAGCGTAAGCTACGCAACGTGTGTAAGTTCCGCAATGCGCGTGATGACGTCATTCGTGCCCACTGGAATCGTTAAGGGATTCCAAGGAATTGAAACAGTGGGAACCGGTTCTCAACAAGAACCGGTTTTCGATTCACATCCCTAGTAGATATAGAGTAAGCATGGCAAAGTCAGGTGGGAAAGGGTGTGTGGTGGAATAGGGCATTTTAGGAAAAATGAGACAGACAGGTCTGTGGGATGACATGCTGACCCTGATCCTCCTGAAGTCGACTGGCTTGCGGATGAGCTCATAGTACTCTGGCACCTCTTTTCTTGAGGGCAGCTGAACGAAACCTTTACTGATCTGTCGCCCCAACCTGTACGGTGATACATTAAAGAAGAGGTACAAAAATTTGCCGTTATACATTTTATTATGCTGTCTGACATAAAGCACACACTCAAAAATAAAGGGAAAGAGTATAAACTTAAATCAATTTGCCAAGAAATAAAAACAACCTATTAAGCAACAACAACCTATTAAGTCTGTGTGTTTAACTACTGACGTGTCCTTGTAGTTGATGACCATGTCTACGATGGTGTTCATCTGTTTTGTGAGCTTGGGAGGGTTGGGCGGCAGTTTCTCGGCAGGAGGACGTCCCCGTCGCTTTTTGACCTTCTCCACCACCTCCTGACCAGTCTCAGAGCCCTGGTTGCCTTGTTGATCGCTTTTTCGTTTCTTTAGGTTACTTTCCTCCTCCATAACCTCAGACACTCCGTTTTGGATGGCCTGAGACTGAGAAAAAGACATGGAAACAGTGATGAGCAGTACTGGATCTGACAGAAATAAGGATTTTGCCGTTTTTAAAATATGTAACTGTGATCATAAACTGGAACTAAAAAAGTACCCTTGCTGCGCACATTTTATGATCAAAAATAACACCTAGGAATAATAGTTATTATTCTCTTCATTTCTTTCTTTTGTTGCCTCTTCATTAACTTCATTGAACAAGAGAAGTGAAATCTTGTTTACACTCAATAGGTGCTTTTAGAATGAGTCCAAACAGCTGATAAAAACATCCCAATAATCCAGACAATAACCCTCAAGATTTTATGTTCACAATAAGTTAAGATGGACTGACATTGTGTGGATTATTGTGTATATGGAGGGTAATTTTATTATTTTATATATATTATAATATATATTTTATTATTTTATTAAAAGTGATATTATGGGCAGGGGAAACATGTGTTAGCCTATGCAATGATGCATTTGTTTATTAAGCTTTTCACTTCATAAGACATTAATTGATGGAGTTCCTTTAATTAGCCGTGGACTATTTTTTATCAAGTTTGAACTCACATTCTGACAGGACCTCATTCACTGCAGAGGATCCATTGTGAGCAATGTAATGTTACATTTCTCCAATCTGTTACACTTAAGAAACTAAATCATCTACATTACGGATTCCCTGAGGGTGAGTAAGTTTCAGCAAATTTCCATTTTTGGGGTAATCTAATTCTGTATCAAATTACACTTTACTGTAAACTTCTACTGAGGTTAGAATGACTAAATATTTCTTATAAATATTATTTTATAATGTATAAAAGCTATTCCAGACATTATAATGCAAAGAAAAAAAAGCATTAAATGCATGTGAATTTGCTAGTCATTACTGTAGAATTAATAACCATTACAGAACCTAATTAACATAGCGTTTCTGTGCAATCATCAGCCTTCTCTACGCAAATAACAGTTGAAACTTTATGGCAATTAATGCACTATGATAATAAGTTGACAGTATGTAGAATAGTTTCATATTTGCCTTGTTAAATTTTAAGTAATATTAAAAGCAGTAAATTACTAAGCATGAACTTTCTGGCCTTTTATCTGAACATCATCATCTTTGGCTTTACGTCTCACCAGGCAATCTGCCTTCAATCTTCAGTCCCCTCTAACACCAGCAGCTGCTTTCACTTCCATTTCAATATTTGAAAAATAATCACTTAACAATATCCCACAAGCGCTGTATGATCCAACACAGGGGCTGCTGGGGAGGCAGGAGACGCTGGTACACTGATCTTCGGTCCCATTGTGAATGAAATGATTGACGTTCACGGCGATGCTGATCTCCAGCCAACACGCCTGACTTAACGGAACGGTGACGGGCAGTTTACCGCACAGTGCGCCGAACGTGTTTCATTAAAAACGGGACTGGAACGCAGCGGCTAGCAACATGCGCCCGACTCACGTGTAATTATTGTGAAAATGCGGAATTTACTGTGTGTGTGTGTGCTGCCGAGACTGTGTTTTACACAAAGGCAATTAATGTGCAGTGATATGCCTGCCGCAGAGAGCATATGAGAGGGATGAAAAATATGAATTCTGAGTATGACGCTATGCAGGCAACGCCAGCCATTGATGTCTAAATCAAACACGAGCGCGGAGCACAAAACGCGCTCATATACTTTTAAAAGCACAAAGAAATCAGACGAAACAAGGCGCAATGTACTGACGTGAGAGTACAGCCCTCACACAGACGCAAACATTTCATGCAAGTATTCTTTACACGGGCGTAAGACAAATATGAAAGCGCGCAGAGAAACACACGGAATGCATTTATTCACACGTACCCCAGGGGACCATGTGGAAGGAAGGAGGCCTAATAATCAACAGCATAATAATGGAATGCACACTGACACACACACACACACACACAGCTGCTCGCATGCACAGACGCACAACTCAAGCGCTGCACTCAAAACATGCAGGGTGCTTGCAAACAGCACATTCAGAAGAGTCTGTACTTGGTGCAGCAAGCCAAACCCTTGTTAAGCTATACAAGTCAGTTCCTGTAACCTCTAGAAAAAGAAGAAAAAAAGGTGTCAGGATCCACACAACCGATTTGTCTGGGCAATGCTTTCCTTCACCAGACACACACACACACACACACACACACACACACACAATCCCTCTCTCACTTTCTGTCTGTGTGCCCATGTGCTGAAGCCTGGTGTGATTGCGTGCTCTATGCGCAGGAGAGAGAGCAAGTGAGAAGGAGAGAGAGAGTGAGAGAGGGTGATAGAGAGAGTGAGTGTGTGAGAGAGAGAGAAAGGAAGAGGGCGATTTACCTGACTGTGGTCTCCAGGCTGGCTCCAGTCTGGAGGAGAGAGAATTAGCAAACCAGCATTGCAGCGTGCAGCCAGTCTCTTCATCAGCTGATCACTCAAAACGCACAGCCCGAAAGGGGGGCGAAAAGCGCCCAGCTTTTCATACACAAATCAATTGCCGTTAGGATGTTGAGAGAGAGAGAGAGAAAGAGAGAGAGAAAGGAATAACTGCGAGATGCCTTTCTGCTAGTTTGTCCCCGTGGAAAGGCCTGCAGCTCGCTTTTCTCTCTCTCCACCCTCTCTCTCTCCTTTTCTCTCTCACTCACTGCATGTTTTAATATCGACTGTCGCAATCTGGTTTCTTTTCCTTTTTTCCCTTTCCCGTCTCCCTCTCTTTTATGCTCTCCTTCAGTCTTTTTTAAACGCCCCTCTGTTAAAAGAAGCGGGCTCCATTTTTGTGCCTATGCAGATGGTTTTTTGCAAGCTGTACTGACATCTTGAGAGGATTCCAGGGTTGTTAATGTTGTGTCGAACACACTCTCTAACACACACACACACAAACACAAATTGGCTAATGGCATGTTTGTATCTGCGTCTGGGAGCTTTCACAGCATAAAAAGGAATAGAGATTCTGGTGAAATCATTTGGGGCTATAAATATTACCAGATAGTCCAAAACATAATAGTTTCTGTCTGCTTCCCTTTGAGAACTGAGACTAATAACTTAGAAAGTAGGTTCACGTGTAGCTCACAGACGTGGCATATGCTTAATTATTTTTGTGCTGTATTATTGCAAGGGCTCAGCGGTGTCCTGATAGTACTTGGAATGTGTTCTTGGTCAAATATAATCGGCTGATGGCAGACCTGAGACGCACTTAATTTTGAAATGATGTTGCTGAATCGGTATGGGTGTGAAAATTTGCTTAAAAAAGAAAAAAGCCGAGAAATTTGTGTCAGGAGCACATACATAAATATAAATCAAACTGGCCATGTGTTTATCATATTTCTAATTGAAATGAATCTCGGCAATAAAGTATAACTTGACAAATAACTCTTCATGTGAACAGCAAAGAAACTTTGTGATAGTACATCAATTTGCCACTATATAATATCATGTGTTATCAATTTTAGCATTGTGCAACCTGGTTTTAAATCCATTATGAAAGTTCAGTTCAATAAATTGCCAAAATTTCCTATGAGACTAAACTGCCATCTGTCATCATAAGAAATCCCTATGGTGAGTCATATTTCTGCTTTCAATATTTTCTTTAATAATTTTCATGAATGAAATCTGCCTTAAAATCAGATGCAGCTTTAAGATGCAACATTGTTCATGTACATTTGCCATGGCAACATCTTCATTACTAAAGCCATTGTTTAATTTATGAAGCAATCTTTTCTGATGGTATTTTTGACAAGCCTCTTAGAAGTATCGGTATTGTTTTATCACACAAGAGCAGATTTTCAGTGTATGCATGTGTTGTGGTATGATTACACGCTGTCATAATTTTACATTTCATATGCATGTTTTGCTATCAGGTCGACAAGGGCATTTTGGTAAAACATCTCAGGCGGTTACTATGGCAACACCACGTTTTACTGGCTGCAGACCGCACCGAGCTGTAATGCTATAGCATTCCATCACAAAACACAGACACACACTTTGTCGTACAGACACACTGAGCTGAACGTTCTCAAACACAATTGAGTCTCTGAGCTACATAAAGATAAGCTAAAATCCAAAGACATGCCAAACTATAATCAAAATCAAGTTAATGTAAGTCCATGCATGCATCCACATGTGTCAGGTATCAAAAACATAGATGTAGTATGTCATGTTATACAAAAGCTACACAAAAAAACTAATCTTCTACGCTAACCTCAACAGATACAGTCTTCAAATTCATTTCTCACCACAAGATATTGTTTGTGTAATATTATGGGCTGCCTTTTATCTGACAGCCGTCTATTTTCTTTTTCCCTACAGCTGCACTGATTCTGCATGACAAGACTACAATTTCAGCTGTTGTCCTTTTTATATTTCTTTCTTCATTCTTAAATAAAGATGTCCAAAATTCTTTTTGTGAAGAATTCCCTTTGTCATGCTACCAATTGAAAACATGATTGCGTAGCCTCAAAAATGGGCTTCAACTGATCGTCATTATGCAGTAGAATGCAACATCACAAAGGATTTCAGTTAAAAGATCAGTTCACACAATAATGAATTAAAAAACAGTTACTCACCCTCAAGTTGATTCTAACCTTGAAAGAAGTTTTTGTTTCCTGTGGAACACAAAATAAGTAGTTTTGAAAAATGTACTAGCTGCTCTTTTCCATGCAGTTACAATTAATGGGGAAATTGAGTTTTTATGCTATATAAGACATTATTATTAATTATTAAATGACATTATGACAGATATGATGTCTAATACTGAAATTTTTTGGATTATCTTATATTTTTCATGGACTCATGGTTTTCTAGAGATCCTTTCCTTAGATTTGTGAAATGCTACTGAAAAGCAGTACCATAAAAGTAGCCCATACTACTTTTGCTCACTGTACATTTTTGGAGTTTCATCATGTTTTCAGTGATATATATCCATTCCCAAAATTATAAGCTCTTCATGACAAGCATTAAATTCAGATGATGTCCCAACAATCAAAAGGTCTTCAAGAGTAGCATTTCTTATCAGAGTAATAATTACCCATCTGTTAGGGTTGGGACCACATAACTCTCTGTGGAGTTAAAAAGAGCAGATTACAGTCAAATGGCATATGTTCACATATCCAGACCAGTTTCTATAAATGCACCACTGAAAGCATTCTAAGCAGCTGTATCAGTGTCTGGTGTGGGAGCTGCTCCCTCCAGAGCAGACAGCGGCAGAGGCTGGTAAAATTAGCTCATCACCGGCTGTGCTACTCAACACAGATATCTTACATGTATCAAGAAGGTCAGGTGCTTTCAAAAGCCCTATTTTCTGTTCTTCAATTTAAAAATGAATTATACAGTTCAGGCAAAGATCAACATTTCAAAGGGGTCATACTGTGGTACATGCACTTTTTCAAGGTGTTAGGACTGAAACAGCGTCACACCGACAGAGGCCACTTCCACAATAGTTGATTGACAGCAGCGTGTCACACAGACTGAACTGGTGTCTTACCTCAGACCCGTCCTGAGCGACCCGCCATCTGACCGAAATGCAGAGACAAGCAAGACTCCTAAGCGGTTGAGGTGTTTTGTTGTTGAATGTATTAATGAACATAGCAGTAGTCATTTACCCCCGACATCTGACTGACTGAAGACTCGGAAGATTAAGCTTAAGTTTGGTTCTGAAGGGAAACGCTCCGTTGATCAACCGAAATGCATTTATGTTCGCACGATTCATTCATGATCCAGCCTCTCCTACAGAAGCAGTGAGTATAATGTCTCTTAATTAATCTTTGCAAATTGCCTTTCCTGATAATGTGCTAATTAGCAAGTTTCACTATGAATATGGCTAAAAAAAAAAAGATACTCCGAGAGCGCCTCAGAAAAGAGGGGCGGGGTTAGCGGAGCTCGTGAAGATTTAAAGGGGAAGTACACAGAACAGAGTGATTTCTAAAGAGCTGTTTTTGACAGTGTAAAATGCGCGTTTTTTACACTATCTATATTACAATCTTTCCATTAAAATCCTAAAAAAAATAATCTAAATGTCATAGTGAAATTACACAGAATGTCTTTTGTCATGTAGATACACTTACACGACTTTTAAAATTTGAACAGATTTTGAAACACTGGGCATTACTCACCAATTTTGCAATAGTAACAGAGGAAAAACTGTCAATCATTCACTAAAGGATTGAGGATCACACACTACTAGACTTTAAATTTGTTTCTGATCACAACAAAAGTGTGCCTTGCTGCCAAGCATTTTAAGTCTGTGACTGATCAGTCCGAATGATTCAGACCAGTCGCAAAACGATTTAGGTCTAGTTTGAACTAATTCAGCCGATCCAAAAAAACCGATTCAATTGCACTCTTGATTCTAAACGAACTACTGAAGCACTGGGTATGTGAACACTCTGAATTTTAGTTTAGTAGTTAATAATAATAATAATAATAATATTTCTTTGCAGATTTGTTGCTGAGTTAGCACGACCTTCCTCATGTCTGCTTATCATCTGCAGTCCAGCTTTTTACCACCAGATGGCATTATAACTACATGAACTCTACAGATGTAAAACAAAAAGATAGTAATGCAATATTTGCAGTAAACACAAGGTGGTGATACAATAACATTTATTTAATTATATATGAACATGACATTTACATTTCATTCGTTTTTATTAATAGTTCTTAAAATCTAGATATACGATTTTGGAAGTAAATAGAGTATACTTGATAAAATATATATTAAAAGAATTACATCAAGCTTTTAAATTGTAAAAAAGGTATATAACCCTAAAATGCATATAAATGAACATATCACCTAAAATGAATATATAAAACAGTTTTGACATGCAGTTTTCTTATTATTGTAGGTCTTTATAACTGTCAATGTGCATAATTCGTATTTTTATATGTGGGAAACACACCTGTCAGTGTAGAAGAAAATAAATGATGCAGCTTGTAATACCAACAGTGCACTGCACTTTTGAATATACTCCTCTCTGTAATATTACACCTGTTGGAAAACATAACCTGTCACATTTATCTCAAGTCATATAATTGTGCAGGTTGCAGGCTGAATGGATGAAGAGAGCATGGGAAAATGTCATATCAATCAGGGGAGCTTATGTGTGGAGCAGGTGGAGTCTTGCTTCGAGGGAACCCCTGTGGATGAGCATTCAAACACACTCAGACAGAAACTCTTGTGCAGCTAATGTGAGTAATTGCTAAAAATATGTTACTGGTAAGCAAGTAAAATGCTACAACGGAGTACATATGTAGACAAGTAATAGTCATACCCTAGGTTGGCCCTTTGAGTAGCTGACATGGGCATAGAGAAGCATAGCGATATCTTTGTGTCCAGCCTCCAGAGCAATTGACAGAGCAGTGCTCTCATCCTACAAGCACACAGACACAAAACATATCGAGCAAAAAACATACAGGCATAATTATAAATCATTCTTGTAAATCTTTTCTCTCAGAAAGCTGTGTGGTTACTCACATTGTCAGTCAGAGTGGCATCACAGCCTGGCTGGGCCAGTAAGAGTTTGACAATGTCAGCATGGCCGTGTTCGCCAGCACACATTAGAGCAGTTGACCCCTCATCATCCTGGTTGTTGACCTGTGCCCCAGCAGCCAGCAGAGCTCTGACCATATCTATACGCCCATGACTGACTGCTAGCATGAGAGCTGTCTGACCGGCCTATTGAGCAAACAGTGCACAAAAGGATACACGGATACTCTCGGGTAGAAACAGTTTTCTCAGTTACTCATAAACATAAATAATAATCAGAAAAAAAACAGACAAGAGATACCTGGCTGGCCTTGGCATTAACATCTCCTCTGCTGAAGAGTTCTTGCACCACCATCATGTCCTCTTTGGTTTCCACGGCAGCCAGGGAGGCAAGCATTATGGGAGTATAGCCAGCCTTATTCTGATGATCAACATTACATACTCCTGCATGAGAAGGAATCAAATGACCAAAGGAGTCAAAGAACAAATGAATTGTAAAATGTAATACTTTTCTGTGTTTGTGTATATATATATTTTAATTGTCTGAAGAATAGAAAGGTAATTAGAAAACCATTTATAAAATAGATTCTTGCTGAATAAGAGTATATACTTGGTTTTAAAAACATTCAAAGTAGAACCAACAAGCACAACTAATACAGCAAAATAGAAAGTAATAATAGTACAGCTAAATAAACAGTAACACAGCTAAAGGAAGATATATTAAATGAACAAAAAAGTTATATAGAATGAAAGAAATGGTGCTCTACTTCACAACAAATTAATCTAATCTAATCGGTTCATAAGTTTTGAGGTACCTGCAGCAAGCAGAATCTTTACTATGCTGAAATTAGAGTGTGACACACTGTAGTGGAGGGCTGTGTTGCCATTTTGGTCAGCCATGTTGGCCACATAGCACAGGACATCGGGCGAGACATGGCGACAAGCGTAGAGGAAGTCCTCAACGATCTGTGGGCAGGCCCTCTTCTGACTGGACACACAGAACCACTCCTGCTGCACTGTGCTCAGACAGGAACGCTTTTACAAAGACAAACACATAAAAAAAAATCTAACTAGAATGTCAGGTAGAGAGTGGTTAAACCACACAGAAACCTTTTAGACATGCAATGGCAAGAACAAATATGAGACCAAATAAATGAAGCAGGCTTAAATTACTCGTAACAGAAAAAAAAATACAGCAACACTGTAATTTTAAACTTTAAACCCACAGAGTACCGAACAATCTGATCTATATGCCAGCGGGTAATTATGGGATAAGAGTGAGTAAACATAGAACACATCAACAACTGAACTTTCCAGACTGAAATACAGCTCCACAATACAGCGTAAATTAAGTTGGGTTTGCCCTTCTTTTGTTTTCCTGTTGATGAGTAATATATATTTCTGTATCTTCAAGGCATCAAGTCACTCAAGTTTCATAAACATGTTTGCTCACTAAGGCTAGACCTCTCTGAGATGGTTAAACACTGTTGTTGTTGCTGCAAAGCAGCAGAACACAGTAACCATTCAGCTATTAACAGTTTGGGTGAAATATTTACTCAGAGAATTAAAAAAAAAAGAATAAAATCTATACAACCTGTTAAAAAATATCTAAATAAATTTAAATAAAGTCTGAGAATCCATCTCTGAGGATATACAAAATGTAATCATTTAGAATATACAAAAGTTTTGGAGGCAGTGAGTCCATATACAAAGACCTTAAGACTTCAAAATCCAGATCTCTGTTACTGTTCTGAAACTCACCAGTTCTCTGTTGGATATAACCTTGCTGCCATTGAGGTGAATCTCCAGAGTGTGGCAGGCAGAAAGCATCCTCTCACTAAATTTATATCTACACACAGTAAAAAAAATAAATAAAAGTACAGTGATAACATTTTGCTAAACAGCATCATGCTTTGACAAAACAAAACTTGTTATAAGAATAAACCTTTCTTTTCTCTTGGGGATCTTTCCTTTATCTTTGGTACTCCCCTCTTTCTCCCCGTTTTCTCTTTTTTTCTGCTCTTCATCTTCAGAATCAACACCCTCAGACAGGAGGTCCACTGTACCTCTGTGTAGGGGCAGAAAGAGAGAGCTGTACAATTAAATATACAATACATAGGTATGAACAGCAATGCATAATTTTCTAAATTAATTACAGAACCAATCTGGTAAAATAATTCTAGTTCAAAATTAGGAAAACAATGGGACACTGCTGAATTTATTAGTTATGATTAAATAATGAAAGACTTTATTTACCCATGTGAGGTGGGCTTAGGGTTCATACTGCCCATGGACTTCAGATTGGAGCTTTTCCTTTTAATGATGGACCCGAGACAACGATGATCACTGGCTGAGCCTAAAAAAAATGCCATCATATTCCTGATTAAACGCAAAAGATGGGACACAATAAATGACTAAAAAAATTGTTTTTTAAATAAAATTTGATATTGCTGATTTTTGCTTCTGTTGGTGTTGGTTTTTAAACTTAGGTTTATGGATAAAATTAAATCTGCATAGAGTTGATGTATATCTCCCTTTCTTTGCAACGTAGTTTGCGAATTCTTTCCTTCAAAAAAAATGCTTACAATTTCCTGAAAACATTCCATTCTTGTTCACAGTATGCCATTACAGTACCTTAACATGCACACATCCCTTCATACACAACACACACCTGCTAAACTCCCTTTTTATTCTCTAATAATGACTCCTGAAAAACAAACATTCCCATCTTTCAGAAACCATGCATCGCAGGCTTTCAGTGTGGATGGTATTCATGCCTGTGTCTGCCACATACCAAAAGACATGAGAGCATTCCACAAGCCAAGAGCAACCCAAATATTCTAAGTGCAGGGTTTATTCAGCCAAAAGACAGACCAGAGAGTGCTTTTTTCACCTCCTATTCAAATTCCAATGAAAAAATATCCTTCCTCCTTCTTTCTGCTTCTTTTTGTACCCTGCATGCATTTCTGCATGCGGAGTCATTTAGACCAAGATGCTATACGTTTGCTTGCTAACTGACTTGCTCTTGACACAAATAAATACATACCATGAAGAGCAGCGGACATCTGCAACTCCATTTGATTCTTTTGAACTTTTGAATCTTCATTTGATGTCTGGTTTTGAGCAATGCCTGGGAGTAAGGAAAAAATATATAAACCATCTAAAATGGCAAATAATTCTTTCAAAGGCAAAAAATAAAATTATACACATCATTACCTTTAACTTGTTTATCTAAAACACCATAAGACTGTAAAAAGACCTCATGCTTTGCGCCAGGGTCAGTTAATAGGTCCTGTTGTTCTTTAAGTAATTTTTGCATGCGATCTATATAATGGTCAAGTCCAGGCTCAGTCTGCACAAACATTTGACCTTCCGAGTCACGTATTCTCCCGTCTCCCACTTCTATGCCAATGCTACGTGTTTTGACCGGATCCGGCAGACATGATGGACCACATGCTATGTTGCGCGTACGGAGTCCAATAAGTATATTCTCATTGATATTTGCCATTCCAACGCCTACGTCACGCATCACAACACTACGAACAGCAGGGGTGCTTGTGCCTCTATCTAAGCATGCAGTGGTTCCAACAGAGCGCATCTGAACAGCAGCCACTCGGTCGCAAACCTTCCCATCTCCAACTGCCAGAGATCGGGTTATTGCATGTGCTGTGTTGGTATGTCTTTCCCTGGTCAGCATGTGCTTTGTGTTGGTGCTGGCTTCAGAGATACAGGCTTGCAAAGTGCTGGTGCTGCGTGAGACAGTACAAAAGGCTGTGCAGGTACGCTGAGACACAGTCTGAGGGATTGCCATCACACCCAAATCAACACATCGAACTGGGTCAGTGAGCGTTCCTTGGGAAATCAGCGATTTGATAGATCTGACATCCACGTTGACCGTGCAGTCACCACAGCCCACTGTTTGATGCCAAACGCTCTTTTTGTTCTCCATTGTCTCAAGGGTAATTGTGGAAGCATCACACACACACACTGCCGTCCCAACACCTTGACTGTGTGTTGCTACACTCTTGCTTCCAACACACTGGTCTTTCTGCACTACTCTTGTGCGCACTTCCCACTCTTCCATAGGAGTGTCTGGGCCAGACGATGTAACCTTCACCTCAGGTTTGCAGGAAACACCAACAGAAATCTGCTCTAGTCCTGCTCCATCAGCAGAATGCACAAGGTTGGTGTGGTTTCCAACTCCATGAGAGCGAGTTTGCAACTCAGTCTGGGTGGCGGAGCAGTTTACCTGCGGATATGCGGAGGAACTCTTGTCAGCACGGTTTCTCACTTCTGCTTCCCGCAGTTCACTCCTCAGCCTACCCATTTCTGCCTTGAGCATCGCTTCTTTAAGCTCGGCTTCGAGTATCTGAACCCGGTCACTTAAATGTTGGATGGTTTGCTGCTGCAACTCGGTTTCTGCTTCTTTGTCAGATGCAAGGCCGAGCATAGTCTCAGTGACGCCGACAGCCACTGACTGAGTCTCAAATTTAGCATCGACAGCAACATCCTTACTGAAATTTATTTTGTGTTGACGAATGACAAGAACTTCATCCATGCGCCTATCATCTCCAACTGTGACAGACTTTTGATCCATCATCTTAAAAGCTGAGGATTCAAGACGTGCATCTTGGATCTTCCTTTCAAGCAGTTGCATTTCAACACTGAGCTGTTGAAAATCCGTCAGACCAGAGATGGCGCTGTGCTCCCAGCCCTCCATTGCTGGTTTGTTGTTCAATTCTTGTACATCTTTGTCAATGCTAGAGCTAGATTTTTGAGCTTCATCTTGGTTCTTGACCAAGTTGGTCAGTTGTCTCTTTTCTTCCTGCAAAACAGCAATCTTCACCTGTAGTACAGGAATGGCCTTCACTTGCTCCTCCAGCTCCTTTAATCTTCGTAAAGCAGCTGCCATCTGATCCCTGACCATCTGTAGGTGGAGAGGGCTCACACCACCCACTGGAGATGCCCGGCCTGAGCTTGAGGGGCTTTTTAGACTGCTCCCCAATAACAAGGTACCTTGCCTGGGCTGGTCTAACACTGTCATCTTAGCACCTTGATTTAGGGCACTCCAGCTTGTGTATGGAGACAGGTTACCGGTAGAGCTAAGACCACCAAAACTGGCCAGTCTGCGCCGTGGCTGTGGTTCTGGAGGTCCTTGCTGTGATGAGCCTTTGTCATGTTCCAAATGCGTGCATGTTTCCATCAGAGTCTTGTCTACTAGAGGATTTGATATGGTTGGGGTTGGGTGTTGTGTGGCTGGGGTAGGCATCCCTTGTTCATCCCTCTGAGAGGTAGCTAGGTCTCGAGTGACCTCTGGTTTTTGACTGGAAGATTTAGGTTTGGAATGGGGAAGTGGCGGTCTTCTTTTATTGACTGAAGAAGAGGAAGGGGATGAAGAGGGAGATGTTTTCTTGGCTTCATCACTGCTTATCGAGGACAAAGACTCAGAGGAAGTCCAATGTGTGGGGTTTATGATGCGTTGCGGCTCAGAGGCAGCATTTGCCACCCCCGGCTGCTTGTTAAAATGCAGTCGGCGAATGGTGTCACTTTGCTCGATATCATCCACGTATTTAACAAAGTCTAAGTCAAGCTGGTATCCATATGGTGTATCAATGCTGAATGGGCTACTCTGGAAAGTGTCAGCAGGGATTTCACTCCAGTCTGTTTAAACAAAAAAGACAAAAACGACCTTAGCAGAATAGAAATTTGAATATTAATGCATCTTTATAATATTTTTTTGATGTTGTAAGAGCTAAGGGCGTGAACATTTATGACTGTAGAAATAACTGATTTTTATAAGAAAAAAAACAACAACCACAGAACAAAATTGCAGCAAAACCCAAAAGTACAAAGTTCAAAATAAAATAGTACATACATTCTCAGTTTTTGTTCAGTGCAAAAGTACTATGCATTCCTCATTAAAAATCAAAATAAATATATCTAAAAGATGACATGTATATTAATTTTCTTACCTTCTAATTAGAACTTCCACAAAAAAATGTTGTAAATGTAATAAAGTTCCAAGAAAGTTAAACTACTCTTTCTCCTCTCTGTCCTTGTCTTATTCTGTCTGCTCTCCTCCTCCAGGAGGCCTTTAGTCTCTTATTTTACATTTCTCTCCACCCACTGCTTTTTTTCCCTTTTCTCCATCATCCACTCCAGCACTCTAAAACTTTTCCGTTTAAAAAGGAATAAAATCACACTAACCATGCCTTTACACAGAAAAAAACCCAATCAGATACAAACGAATGTACCCCCTTTGCATTACTCAGAAAAAAAAGAGAGCATTCAAGTCAAAGCCAATGATAACTGGTAAATCTCCAACTGCAGAGTTGCTGATTCTTACGTTGTTGATGGATATGTGTTTCTTGAGTCATGGCAATGTTGAGTTGATTGACGATATTGCTGTTAATTTCTCAGCAGTGCAAACACTAGGAAAACAAGAACATATAACAGCATATTACATATATCCCCTAAGATGTTGTTGGTTAGCTGATAAAATGTATTTCTAAATGACAAAGTATTGCAACCAGAGCATTAATCTCTTCTTGGTTCACAAGAAACAGTTACAGGCAGGGCTTTATCCAGACTGCAAGCTGTATTTCATGTAGCAATTTTAAACACAAGTCACTTCAATCAAACAACATATAAACAACAATAAAAAAAAAAAAACTGTAGGATGTGTAGAATGAATGTTTTGTGTCTGGTTAACAGAGATTCATTATCTTTTCATATCCTGCCCCCTGCTGGAGATATGAAATGTAAGCAGTGTGTAGTCCTGCAATACACCATCTGAAGAAACAGAGGCTGAAGAATGACAGGGAAACATGAAGCGATTGTTTAAAATGGTCCTCTTCTCAGTCTTTTGGAAAAACTGATTGGAAAATATACTTGTTTTTTCTTTTTCATTTTTTTTTTTTGATGCAGCTGCAGGAGTTGACACACCTAACGACAAGCAAAACCTCATTGTGTCCACAATGCAATTTCACTTCTGATTATGAAGAACGAAAAAGACCCTGCAAACCTGTAAAAGCTTGCACTGTCACTGCAGACAGATTTCTGAAACATGAGACCTGCTTTGGGTAAAGCATTGTGTCAGCTGAATTGCTTGGCAGAGAGAGGACATGGACACATTGACACAAAACACACGAACGGATGCACAGTGATCCATGAACACACACACATAAATATAATATAAGCATCAAAGCTTTAGGACGTAAAGAAGCACCTAAGAATAATGTAAAAAAATATATATATATATCTATCTTCATAATTTTTTTGGCACATAAGAAATGGCACAGAAAAACAAATATGAACTGAAATGTCTACTCAAGGATAATCATTTATGCATCTAATATGCGCACAATTTGCAAAACATTGACAACAGAGAACACTTCAAATGGACTTGCTAAATGTAACAAATGCCCATGCTGTTGACTTTGTCGGCACTCTAACAAAAAAAAATGTAATCCTTAAACACAAACAAAGGCTGTTTTTGTTGGAACACAATGAAAGAGGGTAAAACGATCTGGTTAGTGCATTCCTTAAATGGAAAAATATGTGTGTGTGCAATAATGGACGTAACCTGCTCCTGGTACAGACCAGTAGATCTTGGGCTCACTGGATTACAGACTGCTGCATCACAGAGCCCTCAACTAATACCACCATCATTTTTCATTAATAACTTCAAGAGAGAGTGCAATAACTAATAGCTTGGTTTGGTTCTTTGAAACGTTAATAATAGTTCTACATTTAAAGACTTACAAACATAATCTCTGCAGAAATATATTTTGAACTCCCCAAAGGAACGGCTAAATAATACAAGTGAATAACTCCCAAAAAGACGGGCTATCCCATCTGAACGGGTGCAGGTGAGTCTGTTGTTTACATACCAGAGCGAGTCCAGCTTCAGAGAAGAACACGAACACTGCAGCGTTTATTCTGCGTTTACAACTGAACACTTGCTTCTCTTGAAATAGTGCTCCAGTTTTGGAAAGCTTAGCGTGAACGGCCAGTCCTGGAATAACTTTACCATGCTGCTCTGTAGATACGCGTGTGGAGGAGTTGCTGCTTACGCCATGACGCACTACGGCAGGTGCAGCAGAGGTCTTTAAGCCTGAACTCGCAATAACGTGCTACTTCGTACTTATTATTTTAATTTGAAACGGCCACATGTGGGGTTCTGTGGTGTATATTTACATATGGTTAAATATGGTTCTATTAATAAAAAAAAAAAAAAAAAAAAAAAAACGTTAAAAAGAACAAAAGCACAAAGACAAATGTAATAAATTAAACATAAAAAGTGCATTATTGGTGAATATATTGTTAATTCATATTAGTGTGAAAATTACTGTAATATTTGTACACAATATTTTATACATTACAGTTAAATATTTCATAACACTGTATGCTATTTGCACTGAAATAATAATAATAAGATAATTGGCCTGAAATGTGCTATCACAAAGCAAGCTGGCTTGTTTTACTTTAGCAAAACATACATAAAACATTGATTTGAAGTTAAAGATGAAGTATGTGAGTCGCGTATGTCATTGTGAGTTTTCATAAGATTGCATTTTTCTCTAAAAAAAAATGCTACTCCCTCCATAAACTGCATTTAGTTGCCAATAGCGTACTTGCTTGGTGCTTCATCTTTTGGGTCTGTTTGTATCCCTGTTCATTCCAGCTAACTGCTTTCATCTCTTCTGTCTGTTCTCAAACAGTGTGTGTTTCTCATTTGTGTTATTGAATGACTGCCTTTGTTACTCCGTGTGCTTTTAAGCAAAGGCTTTCTTATTGTCTTTCCTGCCAACTCCTCATCCGAACACTCATTGGATGACGGAGCATATTTGTATTGCTGAAGCCCGAAAGCAGGTTTGAAAAGACACTATTGAACATTCCTGACTGCAGAATAAATACTCTGCAGCTTTGATGGTTAGTCACTAAAACTAGCTAGATATCAGCCCAAGTAATAGTCGAGTCGCCGACGCAACGCCTTCATGCTATCATTCAGCAGGGTTTTAAATGTGAACTATCATTGTGCCTGAAAAGCAGGTGCCTTGTCTCCTGTCTTACTTCAAAGTGCGTAAGCAGCCTTTGATGTGACGCCGCTTATGCTGCGTGTTCAATTGTATATGATTCTTGTTCAAAACACACACCAGAAAGGAAAAACAAGCAGGTGAAAAACAGGTGCAAAATGGGGTAAGGTGGATTCTTCCGTCGTTTAAAATGTTTCAAGCTAGCAGACTAAACAAAACCATTTGATCTGGAGTTGTTTTGTTTGTGGTGTTAGAAATAGCTGATTTACCTGAAAGTAGCTAAAGGGCTGCTAACTTACAAAGATAAAAGTGACCGACGTCTTTCATCTTTTATTTGTGCAGACAGGCTAAACAAACAAACAAATAATAATATCGTAATAAAAACAAACAAAAACAATCTATAAAAATAAAAGAAAGAAAGAAAGAAAGAAAGAAAGACAGAGGTGACGTTATAATAAGTAATAATAACTAACATTACTCAGATGGATGGATGAAAAAGTAAACGGATGGACAAAAAAACAAATAAATAATAATAAAAGAAAATATGAAAAAGTAAAATATATAAAGTAATAATAATTAACATTACATTGGATAGATGAATGAATGAATGGAGATAGATAGATAGATAGATAGATAGATAGATAGATAGATAGATAGATAGATAGATAGATAGATAGATAGATAGATACATACATACATACATACATACATACATACTCAGAGAGACAGAAAAATGAAAATAAATAAATAAAAGCCAGAAAATGAAAAGCTGACGTTTCAAATTCCTGTCTGTATCTGTTTCTTCTTTGGACCAAGATCCACTGTCACTATTTTCCCACAAGCACTCAGCGGCTGTCAGAAGAGCGAGTCGTCTGCTAAGCATCTGCTTTGCGCCGCAGCTCTCAGTGTCCAAATCCAGCACAGCTCGCTCTCGCAGGAACGCTGAAGCAGATCACTGCGCTGCCGGCTTCTCATGCAGCCTTTGTTCCTCGTTTTGTCTCCCGAATCAAAGTTCTCCCTCATTTATTGCTTATTAAATGGCACATTGGCACTTCTGCTTATGAGAGCGACTGGATCAGACACAAGAAGAGGCCGAGGCCTTTGTTGTCATCAAAATGTGGCAGACCAGTCTTGGGAAAACTGCTTCAAAAGTTTACTTAGAAAATGCAAGCTTCATATAATTCAAAGTAGTCAAACAAGACAAAACAAACTTGTGCAAGATAATAAGACTAATTTATATATATATATATATATATATATATAATTTCCCAGCAAGTGGTAGAAGTAGTAGTAGTTAAGTAGTGGTAGTAATAATAATAACAATAATAATAATGTATAAAGTAGTTAGAAAAATAATATTGATTTTAATTTATTTTATAAAACCATCAATTACATATTTTATTTTTCGTATTTTGCACAAAGGTTGATAAACAACACGTTTAATAATGATGATGATATTATTATTATTATTGTTTTTTTGTTGCTGTTGTTGATATATTATTAATAATATGATCACTATTATTATTATTATCGTCATTGATATTATTAATATTGATGTTTTATTGTTGTTAATTAATTAATTAATTAATTTATATATAAATATATACACACACACACACACACTTTTATATTTTTAAACATTAACAATTATTATTAGTACTATTGGTATTAAATCATTCATTCAATCATTTACAGCATTTATATTTTTAAACATGTTAAAATTGTAGATAATAGTATTGTTGTTGTTACTAGTTTTAACAAATCATCTAATCATTTAGAAATACAACATTTTTATTTTTCAAACTTTTTAAAATTGTAGATATTATTATTATTATTATTGTTGTTGTTGTTGTTGTTACTATTATTATTAATTTTACAAATCATTCTATCATTTATATATACACAAAGTTGAAATTTTTAAACATTAATTTTTTTTATAATAATAATAATAATAATAATAATAATAATAATAATATCTTCACATTTCAAAACTCTTAAAAATAGAAATGTTGTATCAAAAAAGGATTG
>JAUMHP010000046.1:7527405-7581013 GCA_032361065.1 Enteromius trimaculatus
GTACCCTTTACAATAATGAAATACTAATTATTGTTGTACAGTGTGACGCTGCATTTATGTTCTCCCCATTCTGTTTTATTTTTATTTTTTTATTATACATTCAATAAAATTCAAATACAACAAATACAAAAACAATTTAAAATTTTAAATGCGAGTGGGAGAGATAAGCAGTTTTATAGGAAAACACTGAAAAATGCACAAGTTGTGCAACACAAGCTTGTACAGCTTTTTGTTTGTTTGAGGGCAATGTCTGCTCAATATAAAGCTACACTTAATTTTTATATAAAAAATATGTTATGTAAAACATGGATTTTTTTCCTGAGAATTTACATTTATGGATATGAAATTTGACCATTAAAAAAAGCCCTCCAGGATCTAGTTTGGAGACCCCTGCTTTTTGATAATTACAAAAAATAAAGCAAAATGATTTTCTTAAAATAGGAAATATGCTGTCTCTCGCATCACATTCATTATCAGTAGTTAAGTATGTGGTATTGAAGAGGATCCTTTTTTTCCCTCTCTTATCTGGACTCGGTCTTGACTTAAACTCGACTAGTTTGGTCTTGGACTCAACAAAGCTGTGGGCTTCAGACTCATGACTTGGACTTGAGTCAGACTGGAGTCTGTTTTTAGAATTCAGTGCAATTACTTGTGACTCAACTCAGACTTGATCTGATGACTCCAGTTCACAGACTGACATCGTTGCATTTTGGGTGCACTGAACCTAATCTTAACATGTTTACATTTGTCAACTGTCTGAATATTTTGGACAGAAAATTATAGAAACGTCTAGGCCACTAGACTAAGATGGGGTTTTATATCAACAAAGTGTCACCTCACCAGTGTCTCAGTAAGAAAATAAAATAAAACATACAATAAAATTGTATATGCTGCCAGATGAAGAACCAGCACAATAATAATAAAAATACTACTTTTATCTGGGTGAGAGGGTTTATAATATGTGCATGTTATGGTATTATTAAGTATAGTAGTAGTGATATTATGATTGCTACAGTTTCTTGAATACAATGGAACAGTATTAGCATTTTTGGTTAATATACTTCACAGGCATGGTGATTCAGAGCAAGCAATTCACACATTTTAGTAGCAACAAACAAGAATCTTGAAAACTGAAGCCATGTTAGGTAAAAGAGCAAGGATCTGGTTAGAGACATAACAGTGTCCAACAGCATACACAGATTTCCAGGCAAGGAAGAATGCTTCAATAATCAGAGTCATAATCAAACACGGGTCTATTTTGTTATAAATCCGTGCGTGAGTCTGGAATACACTGAAAGTATTCCAAAGTCATATTTGTACCATGGGACAGCAACTTGGAAAAGAAATGTATAAATACATGCATACACACACACTACCACTTAAATTTGGGTCAGTAAGAAAGTAAAGAAACACTATGTAACTTTTTTTTGCTCAGAATTTACTAAATGTGCAGTTATATTATCAATCTGTCTTCCAAAGCATGATTTTCTTATCCTAAATAATTGGTATCATGGTAGGAATATAATACGTGTTTTATTTGACAGAACAGGACGGCAACTGCTGAGGAGTAGCCCAGTACCTGTGTGACTCATTACATACATAAAGAAAATAAAGTGAACAACAAGAAATGGTAACACTTGACATTAAGGTGAAGTTAGCTGAATTTAGCTAATGCATCATCATAATGTAAATTTATAAATATAACATTGAGAATTATTCATTTATGTTTGTGGAAAAAAAAAACACTAATGTTAGCTTATACTGCTTGAAATGTTCAATAGATCAATAAATGCTGTAAAATAATTTTTATTTCATGATACCAAATGCATTAACTAATGCCAACAAATTGAAGCTTATAGTAAAGTGTTACAAATCTGTGTACAACACAATCTTGTTGTATTGTGATGAGTAATGGTATGTTATCCGTCTATTTCCCATGGTACAAAAATGGCAGCCACAGACAGTTGGCTGGATGTTTAAAGACACAAGGATGTGGATTTTGTCACAGCCCCCTGACGGCCCTCTTCAGGCCTTGTGTGCAGACAAAACTGCTAAGCTCTGGAGGGCCGTTCCAGACCACGTGTGTGTATGTGTATGTATGAAGAGGGGCTCTGACAAAAGTATCCATGGTGACACAGCGATCTGTAACTCATGCTGCAGCAAATGTGTCCCATTTCCCTAAAGCGTCTGTTCAGCCGTCTCTGTCTGTCTATTGATTTCCTCTCCCACCTCTCTATCTCATTCACTTCAGTTTCTCTC
This sequence comes from Enteromius trimaculatus, assembly GCA_032361065.1. NCBI lineage: Eukaryota > Metazoa > Chordata > Actinopteri > Cypriniformes > Cyprinidae > Enteromius > Enteromius trimaculatus. Next base: position 7,529,665 of record JAUMHP010000046.1, read on the forward strand.
CACTGTTCGTCTTTTTTCCTAAAGACTCCTCAAGCCACCATTTTTCTCTGTCATTCATTCTGTGAGACTGCAAGAAGGAAGGGACACATTATGTTAGCTGCATATTTCACTCAACACCGGCTGCATGCGTCTGTTAATTGAATAATAGACAGGGTGAGTCTCCGTGGTAGCGTGCATTAGTGAGGCAGCATGGGAAAAGTAGGCAACAGAGGTGCCTGCAGTACCTTCAGAGTCTTTAGACATGTAGAGGGATAGCTTGGTGCCGTAGGGGATCCGAATACAATCTGGACCAGGGATGGAAAAGAGCAATATATCAACCCAACCCACGCACAGATAAAAAGACAAATGCATCGTAAGACAATAAACAAACACAGACTGATGAGTCGCATACTAGAAGAATTCAACATCTTATACTTGGCGGCATTAGGCAAATTTGCCCAATATTGCACACTGATTAATCCGCAGCGCAAATGCCCATGTTTAACCTCTATATCAAGTTTAATAGCATGGGAATTCGGTTTAATTGTTTCATCAAGATCAGATGCCTACCATCTCCGAGCGGTGAAGGGAAGACAGGCATCTCGTAGCCGGTTGGAGTCTGAGGGGAACTCTGGGAACTAGTGTCTCTGGAGCTACAGTTGGAGGCAGAGTTTATAGGTGCTGACGACATGAAATAGATATCAGACTACAAAAAAGAGGAGGAAATAACAAAATAAAAACAGTGTTTAAATTAGAATGCATAATTTAATGTCGTAAGGAGGAATGCATCATATAAAAAAGATGAAACCGTAAACAATATGTTTCTTTGCACTTGTTAATAAATTTTTTTGATGTGTTAAATCTGTGTAAATAATTTTTTATTAGTATGTACACTACAATTCAAAAGATTGGTCAGTAATATATTTTTTTAAATACATTTTTAGAAAAAAATATGCATTAAATTGACCAAAAGTGACAGTAAAGACTGCAAAAAAAGTCTATTTCAAATAAATGCTGTTCTTAATATTCAAAGAATCCTGAAAAATTGTTCATGGCTTCCACAAAAATATTATGCTTTTCAAAACTGATAATACATTTGATATTACAGGAATCAGTTATGTTTTTTTTTAAGATTTCCTTTTTTGACATTTTTTGATTCAAAATGTAAACTTGGGATGCCCATATCACAAGGCTATCGGCGCAGACAATTCGATTTTAAGATGTTATAACAAAAAACAGCAACAAAAATGTAATTTCCAGTAGATAGATACACAGCTATTTAATGGTCATTATAAGTAGAAACTTATGGCTAGAACACTTACTCTGGATGCAGTCAGCTGCAATTCGGGAACAACTGCTGTATATACTAGGTTGCCATTAACGACTAGTCGAATCTCTATGGAGTCAGTGGTGAATGCAAGGATATACGGGAACGCACATACTGTGACACAGGAAGTGACAGAATAGAGAGACATCTTCAATATTTTCACTAATTCAAATTGGTTTTTGAACTGTAGAAACATTTGTGTTTAAAAAAAAAAAAAAAAAAAATCAAGATCCTAAAGGTACTGACCAATAGCGTTGGGCATTTGGTTCCAGCTGAAATGGAAGTCTGAAGTATTGGGCTGAATCATGGGTGTTGCACCATTAAACGGACACACCTTCTTATAGACGCAGATATCTGTTAAAAGAAAAATCCAGCTTTAGAGAATCTGACTGCACAGATGCAATCACTGACACTGTTATAGACACTAACTGTTATAGCAAAGAAGAAGTCCAGCCTCTCCATCTTCATACACATCTATGGCAGCAACAAAGTTCACCTGGAGAAAAGTAATAGATACTCATGTTACCAATCAAAAACTGACAGTTTGGTGTATAAAACCGATAAAGGGAAGGGTAAGATATCTGGATCTTGTTATATTGTGTAAATAAATGCGTACACTGCTGTTTAAATGTTTGGGTCTGTAAGATTTTTTAAAAGAAGCTTCTCATGCAAAAGAAATTTAAATCATTTGTTACATTATAAAAATCTTTACTGTCACTTTTGATCAATTAAGTGCATCCTTGCTAGACTCGGCCCGGCCATACTTCCTGTGACGCTACATTTTATTTTGCGAGCAAAGTTAGTCTGGCAAAGCAGCCGTTTTAGAGCATTTCTGCTCTGGTTCCAAAAACACATTTGAGCTATGATTGGCCCGTGCTGATTACGCAATCGGTGTGTTTTGGAGCTCCACCTTCTTTGACATGCAATTATTTCCCCCCCCGCTTCGTTTCTCATTCAACAAACGTCAGGCAGGAGAACAACATCTCCAAGTCACTAACAACATAAATGCACTGGCTCGAATAGCTGAGCTGCCACAATATCCGCACCTGTACAATGGCTCGAGGGGAGATTTAAAAATTGCAATGAAGCTTGGTGCTGACGACTAGGAGTTATGCGAAAAGTGACACAGAGAAACATCAGGTGCAAGTTTTTCAAAGCCATGAAAAGAATGAAATGAAAGAGTAAAGACAAGGTAGCAAGTACCAAACACATGTGTTTCAAATAAATGTTACACCACACTGCTGCTGCTGTTCTTTAAATAAGCACATTTGAAAGGTATCCAATAACTAAAATGCCAAATGAGCATACAATAATAAACTAAAATAAAAAAATGATGATGTGTAATTTGATTTAATAATAGAGGTAGATACACCATCATTGCACAGTTGTGTTTAGAGCATTTGTGCGAGTGGCGCGACACGTTTGCATTAATCTACAGCCCGTCTGCAGCAGCACAGGGGTGTCAGGATGTTTGAAAACAGTATACAGTCACTCAGACTTTTTAAACTTCTTTTTGCCCCTAAATGAAAAATTAAAATGAACTTCATTTGAAGTACATCAGGGCCTTAAGTTTGCAATCAAGTGGTTGTTTCTCACCCGGTTGGAGTCTACATGGTGTAGTCTATAGGCATCTCCTGTACTTTCATTGATCAAGTCAAACTGATGTCTGTAGGCCACACAGATCATGTGATCATTCTCTCCTGTTGGGCCATCAACCAGGGCCATGACCACCGGCGAATCACATAAACAGATCTCCTAAGAAAAGAGACAACAAACGTTAAACCCGTTGAAAGCTTTGTCTGTGAGAACCATTCCTATAAACTACAAGTGACATGTTATTCACTGAAGTTAAGTGCATTTTAATGTGTAAGAGTGCTGAATCTGTCTCATACCCGTATGTACTGGAACTCTTCCACAGGTGAGTCCGTACTCCCTGTGACTGTAGCGACAGAGCTGAGGCAATCGAGGCGTGACTGTTTCCTGGTGATCAGGAGGAGCTTGTTTCTTATCGCCGCAACGATTCGGAGCTCCACCCCGTGATGCGTGTTTATGGAATAGAGATGGCAGCCTAAGGAAACACATTTCTTACTTTAGATGATTTTTAAGATCATGGCAATCAAGTATAATTTCTTAGCTAATTATAAAATTATTCAAGAAACTTCAGATTTGTCAAATAGACAGCATAGCTTTAATTAGCTGAAAATAATCTGAAATGAACATTCTGTCATTAATTCATTAACTCTGTCGTTCCAATACCGCAAGACCTTCCATCATCAATTTATTACATTTTTGATCAAATTAGAGATCTTTCTCATGCGGTCTCATGACAGATTTGTACATATTTTATGCGATGGCTAATTCATACAATTCATCTTCACTTGAGCAATTTTGTATGATTTGTCTAGGCTCTGTGATGGGTAGGTTTAGGGGCTGGGTGTAGGTCATTCAAACTAATATATACGAATTGTGCAACTTGTAAAATATGTACAATTGAACAAAAATCTCATGAATTTGTACGAGAGAGGTTGTAAAGTGAAATATGTGCGAAATCGCTTGAGATTGGGGTAGATATTTCTGACCAATGGAAAGACAGCAACAGAACTACCACATCCAAGGCCCAGAAAGGTAGTAAGGACATAATTACATGTGACATAAGTGGTCCAACCGTAATTTTAATAATAAGTTATTTTTGTTTTCTTTGCATGCAAAAAGTATTCTTGTAGCTTTTTAAAATTAAGTTTAAACCACTGATGTCACATGGACTATTTTTACAATTTCCTTACTACCTTTCTGGGCCTTGAACATTTCAGCTGTGTAGCGGTCTATGCAGTGTCAGAAAGCTCTCAGATTTCATTCAAAACTAAAAAGTTACAGATTTGAACTCACAAGAGTGAGTAATTAATGACAGAATTTTAATTTGAGGAAACTTTCCTTTTAACTACTTTTAATCAGAAAATTTCATTTTCAAAATGATGCTTCCCCAACATAAATTTTTAGAGAAACTGTCCAATTTAAAATCATTTGAAATATTTGTGCCTTTCTTTCATACCTTTGGTTTTCTCCAGCTTGTTCTCTCGACTGTCACACTTGGTGCGGACTAGCTGCCGCTCCTCTATCCCCTGTTTGAGAGTGCTCAGTCTGTAAACATACAGTCGAGCATCTTTCCCTGCAACAAAGTCCAAATTGGATATCAAGCAATTGGAAATAAAGTTTAATTTGATGTAAAGACTCGAGCACTCTGGTTCAGTTAAAATATTCAATTGCATGTGATTACTTTAGCTGTTTTGCCAATTCTACAAACAACAGCTTTCAGAACTGTAACTATATGATAACTGGCTGGCAACAAATGAGAGACCCGTCTCATCAAACTGAATGACATCTCAGCTAATGCAATATGTTTGGTTTTTAAATGCCTGTCGTAGTGAATGAAAGTTGCTTGGTGACCGAGTTGATAACCAATTCATTATTTTCCCTCTGGAGAAGCTATGCTTTCCAATAAGAGTGAGAGTTTGCCTAACACAGTCTTGAACTAATGATCAGAATAGAAAATGGCGGTAGACTCTAAATTACATGGATCTCTAGTCTGGGCCTTTCTTTATAATGAGCTATAAGTCTAGACAATGCGAACCAGAGATGCTGCCTGCATGTGTGTGTGTTTGAGATACTATTTTGTGCTATTCCCTGCTGGCTGAAGATGCTCATTAGAGCAAAGACCTAGAGTTTCCTTCGCTGCTTTGCTTCGGACTTCTTTCTCACGCTCTCTCTCTCTCTTTGGGCAGATCATTTCACACCCTTTCTTCTACCCACATAAGAACTGTCTCATATTCATATGCTCATATAAATACGAAAACAACACGCATCTTACCCTTATCTGCTCTTGCAATGAGGAGGTCCTGAGGTTCAAGCACGTGCATTTGTTTGACAGTCAAGGTTTTGTCAAATACCTGCACCGGAGGCAGGGTTGGTGAATCTAGATTAGCATGCAAAACAAGATTAGTTTGCGGTCTGCATGGTAACGTAATTCTCCACTGAGACTTGCTTGCTTTGATTAACAGACACATTAAATGTTTTAACTATTGCTGTTATAAAAAAAATATATAACAAGACATTAATGGGTTCAATTCTTTGTAATATTTATAAAGATTTGTTTCTACTGTAGTGTAGTGGTTTTGCTTTGCATACCTGCATTGGAGAACAGTGGATCTGAGGCTAAAAGGGAAGACAGAGGTAATTAGATTTCAGTTTTTAGTTTAACAAAACAAGAAAGTGCTATGAACACTACTAAGTCTGGGGTCAGTTTTTCTTTTAGGAATTTAATGCTTCCTTTCGGAAGGAAACATTGAATTGACCAAGAGTGCAATTAAAGTGATTTATAATGTTACAATATAGTCTGTTTTTTTTACTGATTATTGATTGTTTCATCAAAAACAACTGAATAAAATTAAAGATAAATAAAAAAAATCCTTACGTTTTTTTTTTAATAAAAATGTTAAGCAGCACAACTGCAGCATATTAGAAAGATGTCATCTTTGCTACCAAAGGAATTAATTACATTTTGAAATAATAAACCAGAAAACCCTTATTTTAAATTATAATAATATTTCATAATCCAGTTTTTATAGTATTTTTAATCAAATAAATGCATAAAATCGTGCATACCCTCTTTTAAATAGTAGTGCTACTTCATTTTTATAATGTAGCTGTATGTGAATGTACACAATCTGCAAAGTTACACATTTAGTAACACTTTTGGATAATTCCCGCCTATGTTGTACGTTGGTCTGCCACAAACAACTCGACTCCGCCCACAAACACACAATTTTAATGGCAACTGCTGTACATGGAAAACCAATCACAAAAGACTGGCCAATCTGACCAATCAGAGTAGAGTAGACTCACGGATAGGAGGGGCTTAGAGAGACTGAATATTAGAACTGCTTTGAACAAATCGTTGGAGAAAATGAGGTGATATTAAACACATATATTTTGAGAAAATAAAAGCATTTTTTCACCTTGCATGCCTGTAAACCTATTATAGGTGACAAAGGTCCCAAAACAATATTAGGAGGCTTAAAATGGCATAATAGGGGCACTTTAAAATGAAGTATTTATGTCCATTAATACAATCCAAAGTTAAAGTCAAAGTTACATTGTCTGTCTTCATATGTCATTAAGAAGACTGCTCCTCAGTTCAGTTTTATTGTTTGTCATGAAAAAGCATTCTCACCCTCCAGCATCATGACCCCTGCTGAATCTGTGGCGACCAGTAATGATTGTCCCCACGAATCCCCACAGACTATATCATACGGGAAGCTACTGCAGAACGACTGTGACTCCCATGGCTGCAGAGAACATGACAACATACAGTTACAGATGAACCGTAAGCAAAATAACAGCATCCATCTCACTTTCCTCTTGCCCTCTCACCTCTTTCCTGCAAAGGCCAGTAGTGACGAGACTGGTGGGTGCATCTCCTCGAACTATAGTTTTCAGCTTCAGTGCCTGGACACGATCAATTAATGACATTACTCATATTGTGACACTGTATTATAATGACATTTATTCATATTTTATTTTTATGCGTATATCCTACCTGTCCCACTCGAACGAATTCGGCCTGGCGTGCTTCTTCTTTTTTACGGGCGGATTTGGGTGACTCTGGCAGTACGTCGCTGAATGAGCGTCGGTTCAGCATGTTCTGCGGAGAGAAGGGAACCTACAGGAGCGGTACAGATAAAGATGGGTCTGAGAGATTGACCCAGAAACAGCCAGAAAGCCAGAGCAAAGTAGAAACTAACAAACTCCTACACCACTGTACCTGCTGCAAATGAGAGCAGCACAACAGAAGGTTTTAGTGTCAGAATGAGATGGAAGTAAGATTTTAACTGAACAATACAAAGACAGTAAGTATAGGTGTGTATATAACTAAAAAAGAACTGTGTGAAGAAACCGTGCAAAATATCTGAAAATACATGGCAAAAAAGGAAATGAGGATAAACATAATGAAATACAGAAAAGTATTGAGCTAGATCAGTGCTTCTCAACCTTTTTTATTCCAAGGCCCTTCTTTTTTCACAATAACATCAGAAGCCCCTATGACTCTTTCAGTTGTATGTAATTAACTGTATAGGTTCCTTTAACAGAGTGTCTATTTACACTAAGGGCAAATAGCACACCTTATTGGCAGAGGCTATTTACGCTAACTCCACTCACCAACATGTGATTGTTTTAGTCAACATTACAAAAAACGGTTGACTGTTGCCATCTCCGGTGGTGCAGATGGTAAAATGTGTGTCATACTCTACTCATTTTGACACGTCATACTCATTTAAGCTCCCTTTTTTTCACTTTTCAAAATTCGAATCACAATCAGAAAAGCAATAAAAAAAAAAAATGAAGGAAAACATAAAAAAATTAAATAAACAATTAGAATTAAAAATAAAATGTACACTCAATAAGTTATTATTGTATACTGCTTTATAATGTACTAATATAATACTGAGGTGCAGACAGTTGTCACTATTTGCAATAAGTTGTATAAACAAAAGGAAAGCCCTGCTATTATAACAGTGTAAATATAATCTATAGCTATTTCCACTTGGTGTAAATAGCATCTAATTGCTATTTGCACTTAATGCAAATAACCGCTGCCTTTTTAAAACAATTTACTCACAATTCCTAGCAGAAAAATTTTTTAATTTTGAGGCCCCCTGATTGAGAAACACTATGTGTCCATACCTTGGGCATGTCAGGCATGAGATCCTGGTACAAGGATCTGATCAGCATGTCCAGCGTGCGCTGACGTTTCTGAGCAAAAGTGGGGGTCTCCAGAGTGGCTTTTTCTCCATTTATTACTATAGGAGACCGAAGGACAAAGGTAGCAGTATTATGCGACAGAATTTCCCTTAGGAAACAGCACGACACATTTTACAAGGTCTGTTTAATGAAAGCATCTGCTTTACGGACTTCATGAGCCAAAACAAATCATTAAAAGCTGGCAACAGAAAAACACAGGTGTATATTTGAACGGGAGGCCTGTTTAATGCAGACAGCATGAAATGCCATTTGGAATGGACTTAAAAATCTCCAATCTATTTTGACTGGGACATGAAGTATTAGTAGTCTTAGATTTAATGGCTTTAATTATTATTAATAGGCTGTGATATGGCTGGTATTTACAGGCTTGGTTTCATAAGCAGAAAAGTGATGTTGCAGGGGAAAGTTGTTATATTTTGGTGAAAGATTATGAACGTAAGTTCATGCTTTGTTGAATTTACTAACATTTAACTAGTAAAAAGTCCCTGAACTCCTGGTGGTCTGTGAACACTGGAGGGGAAGGGAGCGGTGGGCCAAACAACGGCACACTCTCCTCTGAGAAAATCTTCAACCTGCAACAAAACAAAATGATTAACATGCCATTCAAAGAAGTTAATGTTTTTAAAGACTGAGATCTTATTATAATGTAAAATATCTGTTTTCTTTCTATAAATAATGTCAAATGTCCTTCAGAAATCATTCTAATATGCAGATATGATCAACTCTGCTAACAGTTGTTACAGCTCATTCTATATTTTTAAGGACTCTTTGGTGAAGAGAATGGTTAGAAAGAAACATTTTTATGTTATGCATAAGAATTAAAACTTCAAATATATACACATACCTGTAACTATCATTCTGGCTATTATATCGAACTAAGGCAAAAATATCTGTGGTTTATGTAAAGGAAATTATATAATTACTTGATGTGTAAAACTGCCAAAGGTATTTTTAATCATCTAAGAAATCAGACATAAATAGGCTAATCACTGTCATTGAGTGACTCATTTCATCATTTCCACTCAGCTTGAGGATGAAGGATACGTGTGAAATGGGAACGAATCATAGAAGGTTTAAAGGACGGAGAGGCGTCATCTCCCTCCTGAAACACAATGGTCACAATGTCGTTCCCAATATGTCTCTTCCTCTCTACCTGCACAGATTGAAATAATGAAAGCTATAATTATGCATTCATGAAACGCATTTCAAAAAGCTGTTTTTGATTTTGCTTTTCAGCTATTTTCTCTCCAGTATGAGCAAACGATGGACAAAACTTTCATTCTGAAAAGAGCACATGCCTATGTGTGTGGGTTTGGTGGTGCATTTGGGCTTTGTGCATGTGTGGACATTCAAAAGCTGCTATATGACCTCTGACACCTCAAGCCTGTTAGCCAGAAAACATAATTGAGCTTGTTAATGAGTCTGGACCATTACGGTTGGAAAGGAGCTTTTATCTTTTATCTCAAGAGCACACACACACACACACATATAAAACATCCCCTTAAAGCTCAATTACTCCATGGCTGCTTTTCACCTGCCCCTCTCCGCCAGCTAGTATCTCTCTCATTCTCTTTCACACACACAAACACACGCATCCAGACACAGATACATGCGCATGACTGTGAGCTGTGACAGGAATAAGGATTTACTCATTGCAGCAACAGATTCATTTCTACTGAGAGTTCAATTATGATTCTCTGCCACTTCCCCTCTTCCTTTCACAAGACCATACTTCCAGTGACACCCTGTAACACTTAAACAATACCAACATGACTTACTCCTACGTGTTTCTAGCATCTGACAAGCTGGGTTGAGCCTTCTAGGATCATTCAACTGCAATAACACCATGTTTTTTATTTTACAATGGAATGTCAATATTATATAAAATTTGCTAAATTGTGAGTTTATTGCCTCAACTATAATTTTATAGCACAGGTTATTGCCTGGTGCTTGTGTCCCCTTGAACACATGAGATGGGATTACTTCATGTGCAAGTAGTGTTTTTGATGTGTTTGGATGTTTTCGTTTAATTATTAGCTAAATGTTCTCTATAGGGGAAAAATCTGGACTGCAGGCTGGCCAATTCAGCACCCAGTTTCTTTGACTATGAAGCTGTTGTAATAGCTGCAGTATGTGGTTTTGCATTTTCCTACTAAAATACACAAGGCCTTCCCTTAAATAGATGTCATCTGGAGGGGAGCATATTTTACTCTAAAACCTTTATATACCATTCAGCATTCATAGTGCCTTCTGAAACATGTAAGCTGCACATACTGCATGCACTTATGCACCCCTATACCATCAGAGATGCTGGCTTCTCAGTCTCCCTCCTAACCACTGGACACTTTTCCACTTTGAAACAGTCCAATTTAAATAAGCCAGGACCCGACAGTGCTTCTGGACCTTGTTCAAATATACCTTTAATTGGCATCTGCAAATGGCACAGCGGATTGTATTTACTGACAGTGGTTTCTTGAAGGATTCTTGGGCCTATTTAGTAATGTCAATAACAGAATCATGCCGTGTAGTCAGAGGGCCAACAAAGGTCTTCGTCCTTGTCTCTTATGCATATATTTCTACAGTTTCTCTGAATGTTTTGATGATGTCATGCACTGTAAATGAAGACTCTGCAGTTTGACGTTGAGGAACATTGTTTTTTAAAGTATTCCACAATCTTTTTGCACAGACTGAAGAGCCTCTGTCTGTCTTTACTTCTGAGAGATTTTGCCTATCTAAGGCATCCCTTTTATAGCTAATCATGTACAGACATGATGTCAATTAACTTAATTAGTTGCTAGAGGTTCTCCCAGCTGAAACTTTTTTTGAGACCTGTAGCAGGCATCAAATTTGAAATGAGCTCATTTAGTGGATAAAAGTAAACAGATTCACCGTTTAAACAGTTTTGTTCTGTTTTGAATAACATATTGGATATTGTGATTTTAATATCTTTTAGGTTTAATTTTTTCAAATGTTAAAACTCAACATTTCTGGAGTTCGGGGTATAATTTAATTTTGTAATTTGAACAGAAATGCAATAATGCAACATTAAGTAAACTAGGGCTGGGCAATATATTGCACAATATATTAATGCGCATCTCGTAAGTAAAGCCAGTTCTTAGTGATTAGTGGTTAATCTCCATCACCTGTTTTCAAATGAAGCAGAAGTAAATACACAGAGCTGTAGATCACTGACAGGCTTTCCAATATCAGGTTCAGTATTGCAAAAAAAAAAAATCACCCTCGAAACGGAGCGTGATATTGTGTAGCTTGTCAGTGATCTGTGGCTCTTTCTATTAACTGCTGCTCCATTTGAAAACATGGAAATTTACCAGCTTTACTGATGAGATGTGCATGACTATATTGTGGGATATATTGCCCAAGTAAAATGTGAATGAAGACTTACAGCTGATTTACAGCTATTTACATATTCAAAAATGTTGCAGATTCAAAAACGTTCCTTACACAAATCTCTGTTTTTGACATGCTGTTTTTTCCTGTTTGGAGCTTGACAGATTAAATTATTATAAACTGTCCTTGATGGAAAATAACTGTTCTTCTTTTGTGTTCCACTCATTTGAAACAAATATTTCATTGGTGTGTGTGTGTGAACTCCTCTTTAATAAGAGTTTTCTTTCAAGAATAGACTCAGTCTCCCTTGTGAACTCTACTTGATTTCTGTGTCTTCCGACTGTTTGGTTTGTCTACATGCTTTTAGGGGTCGGTAAGAGACTTTTGGAACGCATCAGCTTTCCTGCTCTTTTCATGAGCGGCTCAGCATTGGTAAAGGTGGTTATTGACACGAAGGGCTGAAGAGGCTCTCGCCTGTATAGTGCCAAGACCTTCAACCGACACAAATACTTTGAAAATCCTGCCATTGTGAATGTTTCCACAAGCACTCCAGTGCACAAGAGCACTACTTGTACTCAATCAGACATATGATCTGATAAAAAAAGTGAAAAGCGGAAGGGGATAGAGAGAAAGAAGGATTGCTGTGTGCGATATAATCAAGAGGGATATGAAGTGAGAGAGAGTGAAGTGATTGACGCTTGATGTAATCAGGATATAGAGCTGAGGGGGAAGGGGGGAAAGCTACAGAGAAAAGAGAGGGAGAGACTGACCGCTGTGATGTCCAGCGCTTTTGGATGTTAAATATAGCCTGTTTTCCCCTCACCACCTACTGAGCTACAGACTGCCTCCTTTCTGCCTCAACAAACACATGCAGCTCCCTTCTCTCACTATCATTCAAATATCTCTTTCATTCATCCTCTCTGCTTGTGTCCTCTGCTCTCTATTTGTCTTTCTTTCATTCTGTTTCTGATAAACAACATATTACAATTCTGTCTAAAAAGTCTACATAAATTAAAATAAAAAAGTAAGTGAATTAGGTGCAATGTTATTATGAACAATAATAGCCCGAACTTTTGAATGGTAGCATATAAAAAAAAACCTATATGGTCCAAATAAACTTATAGCTTATGTGTTATCTTACCTGTTGCTTGTTCTCTTTAGAATAAGGTAACATGGTGGAAACATGGAACATGAGCTCATGACCCTGATAGACTGTGTAGATGGAATTTATTCCTGTAGTGTCATCTGAACAGATAAAGAGAGAACACGAGTAAGCAAAATTCACTTGAAGGAAAAAAAATACTCCAGTTGATCTGTAAAGACATGTTATTTTGTCCTACTCTTAGTGTCCAATCCTCCTCGATACCCTGCCCAGCCCTGCAGACAGATCGTGTCACCAAGGAAATTCAGAAATTTATCAAAATTCTCACTTCCTGATTCTGGAGAAAAAAAAAAAATAATAAAAATAAACCAATATAAACACAGAGCATTAATACATTTGACAAACATCAAGGGAGCCAGCTTATGCGGTTCACATTCAAAAATGAATGTGAATCATAACTGCATTGTACATTCTTAATATGGTATATTCTGAAAAAATCGATATAATATATTTGGCTTGTGGTAATGATCATTTAACAGTCTACACGTATACCGCAAATATAGGCAGTAGAAAGGGAAGAAAATAAATATTTAATATTATGAGCATATTAGGAGTGGTTGTGTGCTCACCATTGCTGAACATTTCATCATCTGTCAACTGTCCATCTTTGGCATAAAGTACACCAAATTTAAAGTTTACACTGCCCTGTGAAAACACAAAAACATATGTGATGAACATTCTTTGGGAATGCAGCAACTGATAGAGAAATCAAAAAGAAGGTCATTTATTCGCATTGCATGCATGAATCAAACACATACACACATTTGACAGTACACACCTCTTGCTCCTCCAGCACCAATAAGTCCTGCCAACAATTAAAAAAATTCAAAACATGAATTATATCTCAGTACATTAAACAATTCAGTTTCCAATGAGGTTAAATTTCTAAACACCAGTTAGGAGCACTGATAGTGCGGGTTACAAGAAACATTACAGAGAGCGTGTTCATGCATTCAAATATCAGAATGCTGCTGACAATGGCCTTTGATTAGCGGCACACATTTCCACAAAGGCAAAGCTCTCTGGAGCAACAGCAGCTCACACAGTGCCTGCGTTTGAATGATTATGAAGCAGAGCAACAAACCAGAGCAGAAACAGACAGTAATTAACAGAGCAGACAGCGTGTGATGCTGATTGACAGGTGTGGGTGGGCACCTTCTGAATCTCTGGGTTAAGGATCTCCCTCGGGCCCTTTTCAAAACGATCCACGTTCATGGCACTGAAGTGCAAAAGGGTCATATGAGTTGCAATGCAATTCAATCTATTGTGCATTTGTTTAGTGGCAAGCAGGATGCATTATAAACAGACTTACCTTAATATAGATTTGACCGATAGTGTTTTTGTCGGACTGTATGGAAGGCTGATTTTTAGAGTACCCTAAAGGAGAAGGACACATATTGCAAATTATACGAATATGAAGCCAAATATGACATGGGATTACATGACAGTGAGCAATAATTGCTGGAGGCTAAGAGACAGGGTTTTATAACTGAGACCTTGTTGTTCATAGGAAAGTGGCATTTAATACCGTGTCATTGTGCTATTTAGGGTTTTTTTTAGGCATTTAGTCTTCACATGCTGGCCTTTAAGACAACAGAGCCAAACAATGTAGAATCACTTCACAAAGAGGTCAATCTGTTATGTGAGTCACTGCACAGAGCAAAAGTGACGCACGCACATGCTGTTACCTGTCACTGGCTGACTCACCGTCTTGCGCCACAGGATGGCTCGATATTGTGGGACCCTCTGGTTGTTCTGGTCTGACAGAACCACAGACAGGAAGAAGGGATTCTTCTCTGCATCCGTCCCCATGTAGTTTTGATGAACTAAAGATTGAAGGGAGAGTCACTGCCTCTGCTTTTTATTTTATTAGCTATTAAATGCACATTGCTGTTTGGTTTGAATGGGATGTACTTTATTGTTTTAAATACTTTTACAGATGTCAGATATACACTAGCCGCTGATGTCACGTAGACCAATGTTTTTACTATGTTTTTGGACCTGGATCATTTCAGTTGTGTTGATCTCTGTGGAGGGTCAGATAGCTCTCTGATTTCATCGAATCTTAATTTGTGTTCCAAAGATAAACGGAGGTCTTACGTGTTTGGAACGACATGAGGGTAAGTAAGCAATGACTAACCCTTAAATATTTGAATGGAAACTTAATTATTTGATGAATAGAAACTTTCATAAAACAGCATTTATTAGAAAAAGAAAAGCTTTTGTAACATTATAAATGTCTTTACTGTCATTTTGCATGAATAAAGTGAGCCATCTCTTACTGACCCTAAACATTTCGATGGTAGTGTACAGGAAAACATTGGTCAGTGCTTATAAATCTTTGCATATAAAATGTTTTGGAGCTATTTTCTTTCCTGCCTTCTTGATGTGCTGCCTGTGCAATATTGCTGATAGATGCCACATTAAAGTGCTGTGACCATATGAACTGTCCTCAGAGACGTGACTGTGAAGATGACTGTTTATTTAGATCTATTCCTGGCGCATCAGAATAAGACGGAAAGGGGAAGGAAGGGATGGAAGCCTGCTGTTTGAGGAGAATATTTTGGACTGAAACAGAGCAGGTTTACAGACAGAAGACAAATGAAAAGAGGCTGAAATCCAATTAGAAGACAAGATCTGGTCTGTCTCTGCATCTCCACCCTTCCTCTGAAGCATATTTGGTCTCTCTCCCTCTCTCATTCAATCACCCTCTCATTGAATGAAAGGTATTTGCAGTGATTTTAATCAATTAAAGAGACATAATGCAGCATCTGCCCCAAAACGTGGGAACAACAGTGTTTGCTTTCTGTGTGAGGAAGGGAGATAAAGGAAGACAAGAAAAAAAGAGTGAAGCAGCATATAGCTGGTAAATGGTATGGTAAAATGGAATTAGTTTTCAATAACTCAAATCCCAACCCTACACTTCTTTTTACTATACTCATACTGCTCTTTTCCATAGAATAATGAAGAGAATGACACTGTTTTGAGTCTCAGTATGTGTATACAAGGGACAGTATGTGTATACAAGATAATTTGCTAATTTGTGTGTGTGTGTGTGTGTGTGTGTGCACTCTGTACTCATTGGAATCCCACCTTTTCCCAGGAAGTACTTGAAGTACCATCTGGTGTGATACTCTGGGTTCTCCAAATGGACGTCGGTTCTCCTCCATGTTCCAGGCGTGTAGTCAGAGGCCTGCAAAAAAAAGTCCCCCAAGAATTTAACCATGATCAGTTATATTTGTTTTTGTCCACCCTGCAACAACTTCATTGACCCAACAAACAATTGTATGGAAACATTTGTTTAGTATATAAATATAATATATAAAATATACTTGCAAATTCAAGAAAATATTTTCTTGGAGACAAACCAAGACAAATTATATGATGAGAATGCATCTTTTTCCTGGACATGTTCTGGCCAGGATTTCTATGTTGCCTAAAATGTCTGGACTTTGGCTTTGTTATCCTATTGACATGCTCCATAGGGTTACCATATGTTATATATTATTATACGTAAGAATAATTCTGAATAGTTTGATCATTCTCTGCAGGTCTCACAGGCCATAATTGGTCAGTCAAATTGTGAATTGAAAACATGCCCAATAGTAAAACCCCCATATATTGCAAAATATATTAACGCTCATATCAGGTGTTTTTTCAGGCAATTCTAAAGAAGATATTTTACAAAACCGCAATGAAAAATGTTTTTTTGCATTTACAGATCACCTAATGTGAATGTAAAATTAACATGGCATTAACATTCTCTAATGTACCAAGAAATGCCTCTAAAGTATAAAGGGCTTTCCTTGCCATTACTGCTTGTGTGGCCACTGGATTTGATCGCAGCCACTCTAGTTATGATTATGTTCCAGAAGTGACTCTCCGCACTGCTTTGCTAAAGATACATGCCTACCGTATGTCTCCTTTTGAATAAAAAACAAAATGTAATAAAAATATTTGTAAACCTACCATCATCCGTTTTGGTTGCATAACATCAGTTATTGAAAACGCCATCATTTCACAATCATTTTTAATTTGATATTTATATAGCAAATATCACAAAGGTTTTTTGTGCGAATCTGTGATGCAAACGCAGCTAATGCCTGCACTCAGTATTGGTCAAACTACTTTTCAGTCATTACCTTCAGCAACTATTAAAACAATCAGAAAACAAAGCCAAAACCCAGACATTTTGGGTCATTTAGAAATCCCAGCCAAGACATATCCAGAAAAAGAGGTTTATAGTTGCCCTAAACATAGTATAGGTCACAAAATACAAACCTTTGTAGCCAAATGCTGAAAAATGCCACAGAGCAACACTGGCTCAAAAGGGCAGGTAGCAGATTTGTCAGCTTGCCGTAAACTCTAACACCTTTTTATTACTTTGTTGTAAGCTGCACACATACATGATACACAAACATGTCCATAATCAATGCCATCATGCTCAAATACTAATTGATATTTTCACGCTGACAAATTGTAAACAAATCAACATAAACAACAGCCTCCCTATATACTCAAAAGAACCTTAATCACTATGGTGGCAGTCCACCATAAATCATTAACAACCAATCAGTTCTGTTTTGGTAGGATAAAGCATTGGAGGTTGTCATAGCTGCAGTCTGATGCTTAAAAATGAAAAAGACCAGTGGATGGAGGGAGAAAAGGAGAGCAAGAACACTGGGGCCTGATTGAATCACTTGGCTTCGATTGTTGTTTTTGCTGATGCATGTGTGTTTCATTGAATACAGACATGCTAACAAAACACAAAAGCTGGCAGTTTTGATTTGATGCTCACTGCCAGATGAATACATTTGTTCTCTCCTCTTTCTTCATCCTTCCTCCCACTTCCTTTAATCTGTGCTCCTCTTCCTGTCCACCTTCACTTCTTACGCATGTATTTACATACATTGCATCGCCCCCGTGCCTGCAGTGCTGCACCGACTTGAACCCACAGCCATCAGTATGCAAGCAAATTATATCAAAACCTTGTTGAATCTCTCCATGCTCAAAAAACTTCAATAATTGTAGGGCTATTTAACCTCTAGCTGCTTTCAGGTCTATTGCAATCCATTATATACAATAGACACACACATTAACACAAGTATCACACACACACACACATTAACACAAGTATCACACACACACACACACACACACACACACACACACACAAGTATGTTACCTCATCTATTGAACCGTTCTCCACTCTGAATCTTCCAGCTCTCTGTATGGCCCCGTCTGCATCACTGGAGATGAGCTAAAGAGAAAGACAAGATATGCCATGATTGTGAGACCACCTGCGTCATGTGGAAGACATCTTCACAATAGTTTCAAAAAGTCTATAAAATCATATTAATTTGAAAATCTGGAATTGTATCTTTTTATATAATTCTAATATGCTTACTACTGTTCACAAGTTTGGGGTCAGTAAGATTTTGCTGTTCTTTTGCATCAGTGCTATTACTGAATTTTAAGCAGCATAACATCTCAGTTATGTATGTAACACTTGTTCCCTGAAGGAGGGAACGGTGACATCCAAGTCGGTGACTGACGAATCGGGATCTCACGAGAGATACCAATCTACTTAGAGTGTAACAAAACAAGCCAATGGGTATTGGCATGCACTAATTGCATCGAGTTGCAACTGATCACTGTATGAGTATAAGTGAGCAGCTGGTGATTGTGTCATTGCTGAGGAGTCAAGCTAGACCCAGCAGCTCAGCTGATCCTTCCTATAAGGCAGACGATAGGACAGGGCTCTACACAGAGGAGGTCACTACTGCTGTTCCTCAAGCAACCCAACCAGTATGACTGGATGCCACTGGGAAAGTGTGGCCTTCCACCGGAAGAGACACACTACGGAGTCGCCACCTCCCAAAGGGGGTTAAGCAACAATTACTCATGTGAAGTAACCATGTAGGGCCCTATTGCACATGGAACTCTCTGAAACAGCCAAGGCTGCATCCTCTAGAGATGGCAGAACATAGTCTGCTTGGAAAACGTGGCCTTAGTAAGTGTACTGTGGAATACACATATGGGATCCCAACAGGCTCACTCATATGGGTACTAGTCTGACAGTAGCTTTCAAGAATTCATTAGCTGAAAGGCCTGGCGCCAAACGTTCCGCCACATCTGGCCGTCGGAGTGCTGGAGGACTCAACAGGGTTTGTCCGGACAGGGAACTCTCTAGAAAAAAGGCATAAGGACGCTGCAAGTCAACTCTGAACTGGGCCTCTACCCATATGAGGTGAGAACACAGGAAAAAAACAGTTCAGCTATAGAACCTAGCAAACGTGTTAGGAGTCATACAGATCTACAGATGTCTGCTACTGAGGTGCCACAAGCCAGTGCCCAGCATGATGCAACACCTCTAGTGCATCCACTATGCAGTGGGCCATCCTCTGCTTGGAGACAGCCTTCCATTTCTGCCGTCCTCCGTAACAGACAAAGATCTGTTCTGACGTCCTTAAGCTCTGAGTTCTATCCACATACTGTTTAAATGCACGTACAGGACAGAGCAAGGCTAGGGCTGGGTCTGCCTCCTCCTGGGGTGCTTGCAGGTTCACCACCTGATCCCTAGGGAGTGGTAAGAACCCTGGGCACATAGCTGGGTTGGGGTCTCAGTGTGGCACTGGACTCAGCCGGCCCAAACTCCAAAAGGGTTGAAGGGGACAGCCTACGCTCCAACTCTTGCTGCAAGAACCAAAGCATGGCTCTGATCGAGCACTTCTGATGGTCCTCACTGTGAGAGGAAGACATTTCGACAAACAGGTTCCACTTCAATGCATATGCCCGTCTAGTAGACTGTGCTCGTGCTGAAGCAATAGTGAGAGCTAACTCCTGGGGTAGGTCACCTAGAGACCTCCAAATCCCATCCAGGGACCACACGTGGAGTTTCCACAGGTCTAGACGCGAGTGCCAAAGGGTGTCTCTGAGAAAGGAGATCCTTCCTCAGAGGAATTGGCCAGGGAGGGGCTGTGTCGAGGAGCATGAGTTCCGGGAACCAATATGAAGCTACTAACAGGACCTGCACCTTGTCCTCCCTGATCTTGCACAGTGTCATGAGTGGACAGGAAGGGTGCTCTTGGGCAAGCCACTGCTGTCCGCTGGCAAATGAGGGGGAGAGAAGTAGAAACGACCAGTAAACTCTGTCTTGCAGAGGGCCCACCACGCTGCAACGGCAACTCCACCGGCTGTGGAGCGCTTGATCCTCAAATCACCTCTGATACATACGGACGCAGTGCTGCCCTGAGTGCCGGGACGAACACTGGATCGCGCAGAGGCAGTCTTTGGTGCAGCTCCCCACACTAAGCACATGCACCGTCCACGAATGCATCCTCATTGTGTTAAGCACCCAGACACCCAGAGACAGCGATCGTGACAGTCCTTAGGCACCCAGAAACGCACGTGTTGCTCTTTAAGAGTTTGTTCTTTTAGTGCTGAAGCATGCAGGGGAGCTGGCCACTGCACACTCCTGGTGTGGCTGTCTGCACGGCAAGATGATCCTCGTGACCACCACTGTAACACCTGCACTCGTTCTGTCAGCTTACTCTAAGAGAATGAGCAGTAGTGATACCACTGCTCTGCTCCGAAGCGAAAGGATAAATGATGCATGCACCAACTGCTCACTAATACTCGCACAGTGATCAGTTGCAGCTGGATGCAATCAGTGCATGCCATGTGCCCACATAAATTTACATAAAACACTTCTTAAACCACTGGCTGATGTGTAGTAATAGAATAATCCACTTATTCCCTTTTCGCTTTAGTTAAATGTCATTCCCTGCTTTGTTTGATTTAATTAGCCATCTCAAACATTTTGACACTGATAACGGCATCTATTGTGCATATATTTCATGTTTTTTCAAAATTCTAAAATTAAAATAGTCTTTTAATTACTTTTTTAGTGAACTTTAGGCCCCACTGTCTTTTTCTCTCGTTCATCCATTTTTGGATGAGTCTCTTTATTAAACTGTCTTCAGTTCTTTTTTTCAAACAAATAATTAAGCCACATCTAAGAGGTCTGAGAGTGCTGTAGAGATGCTCATAAAAAGACACGAGAGACAAGGCAACATATAGCTGGTCAGCTGTGACATACACTCAACATAGTTACACACAGATGACTTTGTTTACACAAAAACCCTTAAATATGAATGCAAAAACAGCTGCACACACAATCTAATTACAGCCAAGTGATCCCTGTGTGTCTGATCTGTGTGCAGCATTGATCACTTCATCTGTGCACACTTTCTCTCTCTCTCTCAAACATACACACACAGTCTGTTTGCTTTAACACGTATTTGTAAGAGACGTAGTTCGAGTAAAAATCTATCTGCTCAGACATTGTGTGTGTGTATGTGGGACAATCACTTGCACCTGACACGATGTAATCTGGTCTTTGCAGTAAAATTGCAACATCCCCCCAGATGGAACAATGCTGGTTGCTAGGCAACACAACACAGAACCTCTCCCATTTCCTTTTTCTTCAGTCACCTTGTTTTCCTCCTCACATTTCTCCCACCTTTCTTCTCCACCTGTTGGCCTGCCTCCCTTTCTCTTCTCTCTTCTCTGTATCTGGCAGACCAAACTGCTAAAAACAGACTGCAGCTGCACTGCAGCTAGAGAGAAACTGGCTATAAGAGTTTGAGATTGTCGTTGTATGTATTTTAGTGTGTGTGTGTGTATGTGTGTGGCAGATGGTATGCCTTGGCCTCAGAATGCCAAAAGTCCAGGCAGAACATTCTAGATAGTCTCTTGCGCTCAAACTAATCACTTAATAACTAATAAAACCAAAGTGGAAAAAAGAGTTCGTTTATATTAATTGAAGACCGTATTAGTGAAGAAAACAAACAATTCACTTTCTTCAAATATCTTAACATGATGCTTCTGTTCTCCTGATTAATCAAATGTATTAGTATTGAACGGTGGTGTAGGTAGTGTAGTATTAAGGTTAACACTGACATTGTGTTGTTATTAAAGGGCTCTGAACTGCCACTGTTCTCTGAGATCCACTTATAATCTTATCAAGATTGTTACATCAAAAGCATCATTATATTTAGAAGAAATCGGCTATTTTTGATCCTGTTTTAACCCCTCTCACCAGAACACTGTTTTTGAATAAGGCTGGCAGACATTAGACTTGGAAGAAAATGCTATGATTGGCTAACAGTTGTGTATGTTTGACAGCCTACGTACAGATTTGTGTGTTGCGAGTCTTGCGAGGTTACTGTCATATCAGTATAATCATGTGTGTCTGAAAATCCTGCATTATATTGTGTCTTGTTTATAAATGAATTTATCGCAAAATGACCAAGTTCTTACTGATGTGATCTGGAACTGAAAATGTTGAAATCAGAAGGAAGGCAATGCAAAGACTGCCAACCCCCCCATATGTATTTATTTCTATATTTTTTATTGACAAGTATTTTATTTAAAATATTTCTGCAATATTTGAACTCACTGAAAAAATTAAAGCCTTTATTAATTGACACACAATTAAGTGTACACTAACTGCAAAGTAGTGGTACAGTAGGTAAATTGTAGGTAAAGTGTTTTGTGGATGAATTTCTTCATGTTCGAAAATGGATGCAGGGGATCAAAACCCTTGAGACAACACGATATTTGCTCATGACACATGCCTGTGATACACGGCATCCTCTCTAATGGACACCCCAGGAATCTACTTTAAGCACACAGAGACACAATTACGTGTCTCATAAGATTTTTTCTTTCGCCCAGTGACATTTTGAGGTGCTATTAAGGTGTTTTGATAAATGCCATGAGGTTAATGATAGCAGGACCATCTTCAAAACTCAAGCAAAAGTTCAAAACACACACACACACACACACACACACACGAATATCAGAGAAGCATGTGAGAGAGTACAAGAAAGAGAGAGCACAAGATAATCAATGCCATTGTGCCTGGGATGTAACATTGATCTTTTTAGAGAGCTTATATATGTGTTCTCATGCCCCACACAATAGAGCGAGAGAGACAGATGAGATGAGGAAAGAATATGGAGAGAGACACAAATGGAAAAAGCAAAGCATTTGAATCTGAGAGAAAAACAAAAGAAAACATTTCCATAATCTAAATCAGTCCTGTGGAATGGAGCTTTGGATGAACTGTGAAACACAGAACAGGTTTATACAATGAGACCATCAAACAAAGGCCTGCAATTACCATAAATTTATCACCAGAGTCGTTTCAGTTTTTGGAAGGGGCAGGAAATTAATCACTGCAAGTTTTGTCCTACTTAAACTTAAGTTTTTGCAAATTAAAACAACTGAATTGAAAACAGATTCAAATAAAAAGTGTAAACCCAGTTTGGCCAACTTGAGTTGGAATATTAAGTTAAAAAACCTCTAACTCAATGCCTCTGTCTCAATGGACATTTCATTTCTAAATTTTCACACTATGCATAACAAGCAACATAAAAAAACAATGTTTCATTTAACTTTGACATATTTAAGAACCAACGTAATATTTTTCTGACAAATTTGTGCAATGAGCCTCGTTTAGCCATCCCCCTGGTCGAACAACAACAAAAAAAAACATCCCCTGCTTAAAACTACCATACCCCCTTACCATCCCCTTTGAATTATTCATTACATAATTATGTAAAACTTACTCTGCACACGGCAAAATTCTCTATTTGTGATCATTTGCGAACTAAATAACGACGATTGACCAATTAGAACTCTGTAACTGCGGACAAGCTGACGCATGTTTTTTTCTCATTTTTTTGCGAAAAGTGGTTTAAGCTCTTTAAAAAGAAGACAACAGAAGGCATGATTTGTTTTCCTTGATTAGAGTACTGTAACGAAGGGGACGGACAAGGGCAGATCCATGAGCAAGCTTTTATTTACAGACCTAGTCAGACAGGCGGGATCGAGAACACTTCAAACAGGGAAGGCAACGGCCTACAAGAATTATTCAGAAGAGTAGCGAGGGTCAGACGATCGGTACACAGAGTCCAATGGGGCAAAACAGAACAATAATCCAACAGGCGAGGCGAGGTCAGTACACAGAGGAATCAAAAACCGAAAACAAGAGACAAGGGAAACACGCTGTACGAGAGGGAAACACTTACAATACTAAGCAAATTTACAAACACAGCTGAACACTTTATAAAGGGAAGACAATCTGATAAACGAGGGGGCGGAGCTGATTAATAACTATGGAAACTAACCAGACACAAACACAAGGGATGCCAGGTGTAGTGAGAGACAAACATTCAAAATAAAAGTCCAAATAACACTAAACAAGGAAAACACTGACATTATCAGACATTAACCTGATATGATGTTATTGTGCTGTATATGAACTGTGAGATGATAGGAGAGCTGTCATTATCCTTGCCAAAAAAAAAAAAAGTCCAAAAGCATTTACATGTAGGCCTACAAAATTTTGTTATATTAATTTCACAAGCAATGCTCTTTTCTGAATATCATGTTTTTACTGAGGCTTCGTTCTTTTAATGAATCTGTTTTTGAACGAATTGAACAAACTTTAAATTCAGATGGACTCAGTTTCATTTCTAATTGAACCAGCCGTTTTTGAATGAATAATTTGATTTGCATGATTCAATCAATCATTTATCAAAACAGGGACTTGTCACCAGTTTTATTGTCATCATTATTTATTCAAAACAGTCAAGGTGCCAGCACAAAAACACATTAGGTAAAATATTGTTTAATTATCAAGATTGAGCAAAAAGGGGCAAAAACTATAAATAGTAGTTTGTTTAATTAATTAAATAAAAACCTTTTTAAAATTTAAACACATTTTGCAATCAATGTGTAAAATTAGTTATGACACCCCTCCCCCCGACCACACCATCCCCCCTAAAGTTTTTTTTTTTTTTTTACAGTTCAACCACTGCATGTAGCTATGGATAAATGCCAGAGGAGCTGCTTCGTGTGCCCTTTTTATGAGGGGAGGACATTTTAAAGTTTAGGGGGCACAGGTTGTAGCAGTCACATCAAACAAGCGACATTTTGTGCAGTTGTATTTTTCTCTGTGTGTGTGTGTGTGTTCCTAAAAGATAGAAGACAGATATGATGCCAGATCTCACTCTTATGTCTTTCCCAAAAGCTGTATAAAACACAGACATACCAGTGTATGGAAGTAACTAACTAAAATTAACTGGAAAATGGTTCACATAAATAAACCAATGTATGTTTTTTTGTTCTTCTGGTATACTTAAAGTCTGCTAAATTACAAAAAACTAATTTGTGCACTTTATTTTATTGCTAAAGTGGAAGTATTGCTAGTATACTTTAAGTACACTTTAAATATCTTGCATTTAATGACAGATATTATTCAAAGATTCTTATCAGTAGTGACATTAAAACATTGTTTAGACTTAATATTATATGTACTAATAAGTTCTCCAAATAAAGTATGTTAATAGATGTGAACGGTGCTAAGCATGAAATGAACATATTTTAAATATATAACTTTTTTTACTAGGGTAGTATAATTAATTAGTTTCTAACTTGGCAAGCTAGTTTCAAAGTATCCAACACTGTCTGAATAATTCGCATTCATAAACTTGTCCACCAAAGCGGAATAAACATTTACATTTCTTAAAAAGAAAAAAGCAAAGAAAAGGTAGGAGAAATGATATAACTGGTTTTAGTTATATTTAACAAAACAGGATTTCCCTCAATAACACACACCCACACATACCGCAAATGAACAAATCATACTGACTTGATTTATATAAGTGCGCTGTTCTTTCCCACGCAAGGCATTTCTCACCAGAACTACGCACAAGTCTTTGACAAGTGGTCTGAACTCTCAGATAACTTCCAGACTAGCAAATTAAAAGATGAATGTCTTCAGCATTGCTGAATTGTGTCCCATCCCATGTGCCATCTTTCGAGCAGTCTTGTGAAAGTGACCCACCCACAGTATTGGACGCAGTGAGTGTGAGTCACTCTTGATGCCTCGTATGATAGAGCTGCAGGCAACATGTTCCACTGAGCCCAACATGCTAATTTTACACACCGCAGTCGCTCTGCAGCCAACTCTCCCTCTGCTCAGCATATGTGTGGGGTTCGAAGGCATTTGGACCTGCTTTGAATCAAATCATTATAACAAGTGACGAAGATGCATATTGGGGGATGTGCATGTGTCATCATACAGCATTATTACAAATTTTGATATAGCCAGAGGGAGGCCCTCATGACAATACAGGTTTAATTGTCCAGTCAGCAGTGTCATTTTATCAAAGTAAGTTCATTCAAACAGTAACCTCTCAAATTCAGAAGTCATCTTCAAGGGCTGTTTGTATTTATAATAAAGAAATAGTATTAGAATACACACTTATATTAAGGAACATAAATCCAGAGCCAGAAGCGCTTGTTGAAAAGGAAGGTATTTTAGTATTTGTGTACACCAGAACATAGTGTCTGTGGAATAACATGTCTCTACTTAAATTGTTGTGAAACTTAGGCCCGGTTTCACGAATGGGATTAGCTTAAGCTAAAAGATATTTAAGCAACTTTTACAAAAATGCTTTATAAGAAAATATTACAGGTGTGCATCTTAACACAGAACAATGACACTGACATGTTTTAAGATATGTCAGAGCAGGATATTTTCATCTGAGACAGCTCAAACATGCAATTTAGTCTGGGACTAGCTTAAGCCTTGTCTGTGAAACTGGGGGTTAAAGTACTACATTTAATTCACTGTTCATTTACAGTAAATAATGTAAGAATGGCTAACAATCAACCAGAGCCCAAAAAGAAGAAAATCTTCATGTGACCTTTTTTTTTTAATTCATAAAAAAGTAAAGGTGCTTTTATACTAGCATTTTTGGTTTGCACCTGGGTTCGGTTGACATCAGAAATAAAATGGTGAGAGACTAAGACAGAGAATTTGAAGTAGGATTACTGAGGACATCTGAAGCTTTGAAGAGCACATGGTTGGAGAAAAAGTGATGAAATGAAAGGGGCACAATTAAGCGTTGCTCTGCGTCTCTCACTCCATATCTCTTCCTAAAGATTTCACGAACACATCTTCAGCTTGTGTGTCGGTGGGCACAGTGGGTCAGCTGTGTTCTCTCGATCTTTGATGTTATCGGCTTTCACATACTGCAGCTGAGCAAGTACAGCTGGCCTGTCAGAGACTTCAGTGATGCTGCTCTGATGATGACAAAGCATTTTCATCTGCTCTCTTTGAAACACTTCATCTCATGCTCCTTTATATACTGATTCCTGACCAGGCTCGATGCAACAAAGCAATAAAGGTACCTTTATGTTATTCCCATTTTTATCCTTAAAAGCCTAATAAATTAACATATTTTATCACCCAGATTAATTTTATTCCTGGTACTGTATAGCACCTGTGCCTTTATTGTTATGCTTTTCAGCCATGCAGTACTGTATTTTGTGAGTGTGACAGAAGCAACTTTTTAAGAGAACAAATTCACATCTGATTGGCTGCAATTTTGCTGCATTGAACAGCATTTTCACTATGGATATGAACTGAAAAACTGCTTGTTGCTGGAATCAGGGCCGCAAACACCACATACCAATTATAAGGAACAATATTTAGGTTGTCTGCCAGTGTTCTGAAAGCAGTTGTAAATGTCAAATTGATTGAAATAGCCAATCACATCAAAAACTGGCTTTTCTTTTCGCAAAAGCCAAGTGCAAATTGCCAGCACAACGCTTCAGATTTAACAATAAATCAGTGTGAATAGCTTAACATTTAATATTTGTTTATATACCCCCAGTTTCACAGACAAGGCTTAAGCTAGTCAGACTAAATTGCATGTTTGAGATGAAAATATCTTGCTCTGAAACACGTCAGTGTAATTGTTCTGTGTTAAGATGCACACCTGTAATATTTTCTTATAAGGAATTTTTGTTGCTTAGTTGAGAGATAAGGCATTTAGTTGCTTAAATATCTTAATTTAACAAATGCTTAGTCCTGGCTTAAGCTAAGCCCCATTTGTGAAACCGGCCATAATGTTTTACGGGGAAAAAAGCAAGAAAGCAAATATATATATATATTATGATCAATAATAATTATATTAATAATTATAATAACCATTGATACAAGCTATTTATAATATATTTTTTAATGGTCTTTGATCTTTTCATCCATACTGTATTTCTACAATGTGCATGCATGTGCATGCATGCTTTATATTCTTTATCAACAACCGAGAAGTCATCAAATGCAGCACATTCTGCTTTCCAACACAGATGCACTGGCTGTTGATCTGTGATCAGGTCTGATGTTTTTTTATGATTATAGGGTATGGAATCAGTTTCTAGATAATGTCTTACTACTTCTAGAAATGTTTCAGCATATAATAGCTTCTAAACAACAGTCATGTTTACATAAGGCCATCATACAGTAATGAGAGGATGGAGCACTTGGGAAGCTTTTAACTCAAAAACCTCACATAGACACACATGCATTACATTCTTCAGCACTTAGATACACACTTTGCACTTAGAGGTCATAAAATCACCTATAAGAGGATCCTTGGAGCTAATGCACTTATATAAACCAACCCGAACCATACAGCAACTCAGCCATGCATGTAGAAATTGCATCTATAAAGTCAAGAGCATACACATTTCTTAATCATTTGGTCCTGAGGTTTCAGCCTTTGAAAAATATGTGCTTATAAACATGCACTATTATTCCAAATCTGTGTGAAGTCTGGATGTCTGTCTACTTTGTGTATGTTTGATCAGTGTAATTATATAACAATGTAACAAAGGTGGTGAGTACTTCTATTTTTCTCTCATGATCATTACGCTATTAAATGCAAAACACACACATGAAAGTGTTCATGTAAAATTATGCAACCACTAGCATGAAAACCTTAATAGAATCAATTAGTAGTACACTGTAATAATTGATACTGTATAACAGAAAAACACTGCCAGACAGATACATACAGAAATCTATAATAAGAGACACACATATGTGAATGAATAATGAATGTAATTAAAGTGCCCCTTTTATGCTTTTTCAAATATGATCTTTCATGCCGTGTGTCATGTAGCTGTATGTGAACATAAACTATCTGTAAAGTTTTGATGCCGACAGTGCGTGATCAATGACGTTTTTGTCTATCAAAAAAAAAAGAGCTGCCTCACATTCGCCTAAACGAGTCGTCAGCAATTCGAATCTTTTTCTGTTATGGATACACGTCACAAAGTAACATATTTGTATAATGTCCGCCAACATTCTACGTCACAAACAGTACAATTTCCACGTGGATTACATCATGTCAATAAGACTGTCTCCTGCGCTGTCATGCAGTTATGGGCGTTTTGCAGTGAGGGCTCAGCGGAAGGAGGGGTTTAGACAGACTTATTCTTCACACAAGTCATTTACTAACAGTTAGAAATAAAAAAAAATTGCATAAAGCAATATTAGCAACTTTTAAAGTGGCATAACAGGAGCACTTTATGCACAACTTCGTAAAAAAAAAAAGTGAATTTCAAAGGTTAATAAGAGCAACATAGATAAAAATAAATAAATAAACCATGGAGAAATAAAGACATACAACATAAAAGTACATGTGCGTTGTATGCCACGTTTAAAAAAAAAAACAGAACTAGATATTTTTTTTTTTTAAATTTACAACAAATATAAGAGAGGGCAAAGCAATCAGATAGCCATTACCGCAAAATAAACCCCAACAGAGAGAAGCGGACACTGGCGTGAAACATATTACACGGCTACTTACTAACTAAATGGACATGAAATATTGATTCGAGCAGAAATTATTTTATTATGTTAGACGAAAGAGAATGCTGAGTGTCCAGGATTGACCTTTCCTTGTTTATTTTTGTGGTAAAGACTTATGAATAATTATGTAAATTATTCTGTAGATGGATGCTTACAAAAATAAAGACGTGGTCACAAAATTGATTTGAAATATTGATTTGAGATGCTTAGTAGAAAATGTAGAAAAACAAAGCACATCATAGAGGGGTTAGTTATACTGCGTTTCCCTGGACAACGGACGTTATTCAGAAATATCAGACTAGTGAATGCCATGATGGACCAATCAGAATCAATCACCTCAGAGCACCATGCAGGTACTCATATGAAATTACAAGATTACATTGATTTTGATCTTTTATTCAAATAAAGTACATTCTATAAAACTTTCAAAACAATTATACTATAATGTAAATAATATAATTTGTACTAAAAATTCATTTTCATTATTGGTCTCAGACTTTTTGACACCACAATAGCTTTAGATACCCAAGAACAATGGAACATGGAGTAACAAATGCTCTTCACACATGCAGTCATATACACACATTTATATTCTCCATCTGTCGTCTATGATAATGGATGTGGTTTTGTGACATGGTGCTATCTGACACAAGGTCATCCATTTCTTTCTACCCACAAACCTCCTGTGTGTTTCAAATAGGAAGTAACATCTAGTGTGGTATTAAGCCACTTCCTCCGAGCAATAACTATCTGGGAGAGACAGACACCACTGTATGAAACACACCCTCACCCACTCAGTACAATACACGTGTTTTGCCAGGCAAAGCACTCTCAATCATATAAATGCTGCTGCTGAACCTACTGCAAACTGTTTAAGTGAGCAATTTATTTACAAAGACATTTAAATCTCCTTGATAAAACATAATATATATATATATATATATATTAAAAAAAATATATATATATATATAAAACTGTAACAGAAATACATTGCTACTCTCTTCCCTGAAATGCACTTGCATAAAAGAACTAATTGGAAAGAAGAAGAAAGGGGATATGTAAAAATATGAATAGAAAAGCTAAAATATGCCAGTCCTCACCAGTTCAACTGATCCATAGTGTTTCCGGCTGAACTCTCCTCTCCGGCACCCAAGATCCTCTGACGCTGAGCTGCAAAACAGAGCATATTACCATTCAAACTAATTTCATAAAGGCACACAATAAGTTTTTCAATGCATGTCTTTTTTATCATCTTGGAATATTTGTATATTTTATGATTTTAAATCATTCGTATTGCTAATGATATTCCCAATTGGGAAATTCTCTGAGCATAAAGAAAGTGTATTTTAGTTTCAATACCAGAAACCTGCGTTCCAAAAATCAGCAGCCCCGCCCACTCAAATCCCTGTGATGTCACAGCCTGACACTTTCCCAGTGAAGTAGTTTTAGATTATTAGAGCAAGAACCACATGCTCAGTGACTCAGCTGACAACTAGACATCACACATCTTTCCAAAAAAACTCCAAGAGGATCTCTCTCATTAAAACCGTTTCACAGCAAGAGTGTAATGGCACTAAAGGTGTGTCATTTCTGTGCCACTAACATCTCCAAATAAAATAGCAAATATTTCAAACAGTCATATTCTCCACCAGGGCTCAACAATAAGGATGGATGACCCACTAGATGCAACTATCTACTTTCCCTGTTGAGTCAATGCAAGGGACTTTTTTAAAGCGAAAAAAAAAATTTAAAAATACATACCATGCCAAGTATGAGCATCGATTTTGAGTGAATTTAAAAGTGTATTGAATTTTCAGCTGGTATTGCGAAGAGGAATATGGATAGCATAAACAAGTATAATCAATTTTAATAATAAAGGATTTAAAAATATTTTTTATTCTAAGAATTTGGGCCCTTTCCTCTTGGGCCCTTTCCATTGACCAGGCAAACACAAAGTCCCACCCTCAACCTGACACCATTGGTTGAGCCAGTGTTGCTATGTCAGGATGCGATGCTTAAACCAAAAACAGCAGTGCCAACCTACAGTGTTTACTTTTCAGGGGCATCAACCTACGAATGGCTTGCTTATTGTCTCTGTATATTAAACTGGGATATGAAAAAAGTATTTCAACTTTAATAAAAACAAAAACATCAATTTAATAATGCTGCTCTTTTAGTCAGCTGCATGTGATTGTTGAAGACAGCAACTCTTCTGACTGAGGTTTAAACAATTTATATGCTGAGCCACGAGAACGCTTACATTTCTTATAGCCATTTCACTTCAAGTGCAATGCAAATTGTGCATGTGAGCAACCTCATTTCCTGTGTGAGGGCTGTCATTATGTTTCCATGTCCTTACTGACAACAGAAGTGATACTGCGCATCATGCATGTATATATTGCATGCTAATTTATAATCAGGAAGAGTCTGCAGACTTTGTTTCCATTTTGTAACAGATCTTTATAACCTTCAATGTGACAAAATGTGTTTAACACTTCTCTTATTTAAAGATGTAAGTGATATATAATAAGCCAAAATATTTAATTAAATATTAAGTTTTGCACGTGCAGACCCTGTGTGGGCATGATAATGTGCAATATGTTTTTGATTCAGTGTGCAAGCGTTCTTGGTTTATTAATGTAGCTATAGAAGTTTAAACATGACTCATTTCCTACGCGCTCCTGCTATGCACCATGAAATGCTATCAGATGGGGGAAGGGAGATGGTTAATTGAAAGATTGGAAAAATGAAATGAGATAAAAGGTCGACTTCAGAAATGGCCACATAATCGTGTCAGAATGACCCACTGATGATTACAGTTAGTTACAGAACCACATCTTATTTGACTAAGAGCATTTAAAGACAAAATGCACAAGTGATTTGCGAACAAGACAGGGATGGAAATGAGTGGCTCATCATTAGATGATTTACTGTGGCACGAGGCTGAAAGAAACCTGCTTCAAATTCAGAAACACTATCCCTGGAGGAGAAAACAATTAACAGCTTAGGACATAAAGACATCTTAAGATGCAGAACGGCTTATTGTTTCACTCTTATCTTCAAAAAAACCTTTGATTGTTGCTCATGATTGAATGGTTCCATTGATATAACAATTCATTTCACAAAAATGTGATATTTTTATGAAAAGAAATCCTATCATGATTATGATAGTCGTAGTGCACCGGCAGATGACTGTGCTTGCGATTATGATAATGACGACAGCAACAGCATTACATAATTAGCATAGCCATTACCCTCTGGTAATACTGCTAAACGAAATACGGTCAAGTTTGTTCACAGTAATCACTCTTGTTATGCATCTGCGATAATAATTTTGTGATAATGATCTGGCATTATATCATGTTTCCAATGATGCAAAGCTCAATGCCTTAGACATTTGCCACATGAGCGAAGAAAAGGTTACAAGTGAAGCTGCCGCAGACAGTCTGACAACAAACGTCTAACAACGCAATCATTAAGAACAAAATTGCCCTTTGAGTTCCAACTTTCTCATTATGCGCCAACTCTGCTTTAGAAAAAAAACACAGCACTGTTAAAACAGATTGATATAATTAAGCCAACACTGCAGGAGGAAGCCTGGGAACTTCTTTTGAGAATATGTGTGATAAAAATGGATAAAAAAAAAAAGACAACACATACAAGGATAGTATAGGAGACAAAGAAGGACATTTGAAAATAACTTATTTTAACTAAAAAATAACACAACGCTGAAACACAACTTTTTTTTTCTGGGGTTTGTGATAATAATTCAATAGCAAGCTATCCGTAATATGACTATGAGTCTGTATTTTTATGAATTGTATGGATGGTTATAGTAGGCTATAGCCTGTTTATTTTTACCTCAAAAATGTCTGAGGTCAGGAGTTCGAAATGGCTTATGTGTTGCACTGTTGTGATGACACATGATATGTCATGTAGTATACCTGGCTTTGTTTCTTAAAAGTACTATTAAATATGTGTGATATGCTTCTGTTGGGACACGTCAGCACTCTTTGGATGGAAGGCTACATTATGTTGACATGTAAATAATTGCTGAGTGACATCACGCACACCTCAAATTACCGCGGTGCTGAGGAAAACCTCCTATGACAGTGGATACCTCACTGTCACAACATTTTACAATTTTACCATGACCACAAACCGTCTAAAAATGAACACCTAACCACCTTTCCTTCATTTTTTAATCAGAGGAAACATCATGTTTACTGTGACGCCAGTCTCTGTACAGTGGCGCATGGATGTCCACTCTACCGAGAGACATTCACGTGAATAATTTACAGATTTTCCGTACTAGTATATCCCACTACTACACAGTGGGAAAGTCTAAAACATTATGTCTAAGGATTGCGTCCTAAAGGCTGTACGTAAGACAAAGCAGCGAAGTTTCTTTCCCCTTTCCTACCTGAATTGAATGTACTTAAGATGCAAAGACTTGTGGACTCTATATATGACTGCGGTGCTGAAGGGAAACAAGAGCGCAGCTTCTTAAAGGGACGGTTCAGCCAAAAATTATATCCTGTCAATTAAACAGGCCCGTGTTGTTTTAGACTTCAAAAAACAAATAGAGACGTTACACAAACCACCACCGACTTTTCGCGCATATTTCCCTAAAATGAAAGTGAATGGTGACTGAGACATACATTCTGCTTTACATCTGACAGAAACAAAGAAAGTCATACGGGGTTTCTATTGCAGCCTAATAATATGAGGGTGAGCAAATTATTAGTACATTCCTGGAGTGGGGGTCGGGGATTCCTTTTAATATTACTAGACCAATTAAACACACAGACACGCAACATTTAGGAAAATTAAAATGTAAGGTTTGAATTCCTGTTTGTAAAAACCAAAGATGAAAGATTTATGTTTTAAGTGCTTATTTCCAATATCCGCATTCAATATGTTGATTGATCACTCCGGGGAGGGTGCAGCTTGTTGCACGTTCAAATGAGATGCAAGTATATAACCCCTGATACTGCTGCAATATGACTGTGTCAGAATAACCTCCACAAAACAAACATCTGATTGTATCTCAGTATAAATATAAATATCTCTCTCTCATATATATTCAGGAACTGAATGCTTTACCGTTGGTTGAAACTCAACAGTTTGTTCGCTGCGGGGTCTGCACCGCTCATGGCCCCATGCGATGTTATTCTCTCCCGCAGTCCAAGTTCTTCTGTACCTCGCCTTTTTTCTTAGTCTTCTCTTTCAAAGAGACAGATCAGTAAGCGTCATTTTCCCTACAGCTGCTCGTGCTGCTGTATCCCTTCATTGTGATGCCTTTTAGTACTGGTAGCACGTTTCTGCGGGTCCCTTTCTTAATGCACCTGATGGTCGCAGTGGTGAGTTTCATATGAACACACAGGACACACCTCGCGCGTAACTGAACAGTCAAGAAGCAGATTCTCGTAGACTGGAGTCCCCTTACGGCCGCGCGCTGTGCTCGTGACCGAGAGAGTCAGGTGGGGAGCTTGTTAACCGCAAATTCTCTATCTATGTGTGTGTGTGTCAGTGTTTGCGTTGCCAAATCAATAGACCAATAGCAAAATGATAAAAGACGAGAATGAAATACACCAAATTAAAGCT
This sequence comes from Enteromius trimaculatus, assembly GCA_032361065.1. NCBI lineage: Eukaryota > Metazoa > Chordata > Actinopteri > Cypriniformes > Cyprinidae > Enteromius > Enteromius trimaculatus. Next base: position 7,564,642 of record JAUMHP010000046.1, read on the forward strand.
ATAAAGCCAAATAACTGCAACATAACACTACAACGCGTATTATAAGACGAGTCATTCTTCATATATATATATATATATATATATATATATATGTTTTTCCAGTGTACAAACACAAAATGCAACATGACGCTACAATGCCAGTTATAAGACATTATGTGTGTGTGTGTGTGTTTTGCAGTGTACAAATAGACTACACTCTCTCACTCTGTCTATCTTACACATACAAAAGCACTTGGTGAAATATTTTAATTGGAATATTTAATTGCCTTTGTGGCAAAGTGATTTAAAGGGTGAAAGATTATTATTAATTGAGTGCATTCACTGAAATACTGAGCATCTTTTTATTACGACAATTTCCTTCTACGTCTGTTAGTTTTGCTGTCAGCATCATTTTTTAAGGCATTTACCGTCACTGCCTATGGTGTGTTGAACAGCGTGTAACGCTACCCGAGATCATCAGGCTGTAGAGCCAGACAGCTTCTCATTACGATGCTCGTTTACATTAGAAAGATTTAGGCGTGCATGATTTTTTAATAATGTCACAACTGGTGACTGTGACATACAGCTGCTTCATCATGGCAAAGGAATAACAGTCTTTACCAGTTCTGTATGCAAACCCATTACTTTTATGAGGTGAGTCCATGCAAATAAGGATAACCATAATTTCCACTGAAAAAGCAGAGCACTAGCCATATGTGTTTGCATGCATGTGCGTGTTGTGCCATCTATCTTCAAGGACGCTGTACACTTTGCATTCGCACCATCCACAAATGACAAGCATCCCCCGTCCTGTGTATGCGTTTCTAGACATTTTTTTATTTATTTTTTGCCCTCATGATCTCATAACCTTTTCCTGCTGCCCCAGGTCTACCCATAATCCTTCTGTCTAGCACAGAAGTGAGGGGCGCAATGAGGTCATTGTTCAGACAATAACCTTTTCTTCTCATTTAATCTCTCTCCTTCTTGACTCACCCTCACTGCCTGATGATGTCACACACTCAGACACATCTCTATGCCTGCTTTGTTCATTACACACCTGCACCTGCAGAACATGTAACTCTTTAAATACTAAGACAGTTAGTGAGACAGAGAGAAAAAGAGAGAGATTATGAGAGTCTTGAGTATAATAAGAAATATGAGAATGTGGGGATATTTAATCGGAAGTGGGCGGAGACTTATTTCAGACTTCATCAGTATTATTAGCAGAACAGCATAAGGCATGCAGTAATAGACTACAAATGTAACATGAGCAGTGTGTATCTATATTATGTAAGTCACTCACAGGTAGTAATGGATCACTGAGAGCAGGTAATGAATATAGTTTTGAAAACCTATATTGAGACTATCACATATTTAAACAACATAAGCAATGTATGTATATGTTATTTAAGCTCATTAAGATCAAAGCATAAACAACATATTTGCGTACATACATTGGATACATTGTTTACGGAGGAGATGAATAGTTGAATACATTTTTGTCTTTCGAAGAACAGGAAAAATCAATCCAAGTAAAAGTTTTACATAAAATCAAGCTAGGCATTCATGTGGTGTTTTGGTGCTGAAGGGTTTGTGTTCAGGTGTGTGTGTGTGTGTGCACATGCTTTTGTGTGTGTTTGTAACCTGAACTCTTTTGTCCTGAGGCTTGTGGGTATTATAACACCAAATGAAATGTGCGGTTGAGCACCACATTGTCAACATGAGAGGTAAAATTACAGGTGCTGTAATCACATACACGTCTATGCACACACACACACTTCACAACAATACACACATTCAAATAACAGAGGAATATTGCACAACAGTTGAAACCAGAATGGTATTTTTCGGCTAAAGTAGCAGACACAGAACACAGATGCTAATGACTAAAAAGCAGACAGATGCAAGGTAGTCACATCAGAAAGAGCGAGTGCTTGAAAAATTCAGCACATGATTGCAGGGAGAAAAGCAGCAGCTGAATAGCGTATTAGACAGGACTGTGTGTGCGTAATTATGCCATTGTTAAAGAGCTACACTTTGCATATGTGGATAGGAAGAATGAAGCGATGGAATACTGAAGCAGATCAATGATGTTTTGTGTGTGGAAGAGGGGGTTGTGTGAGCATGCTGAAATACAGATCAATCTCCAGTAAAGTGTGGATTATATTTACATGCACAAACTCCCAACATGCAAACACATTGTTAATCTTTAGTTAGAATTCTTCATTAAAACATTTAAATTGGCTCATATAATTGGAAATCATACTTTTAAGATTCTAAAAACATCAGTTTAGAATTTAAATGTAATTATTTTTTTAATAGAAAACGGGAAAAATTGCACTTAGTTCTACAATTTTCTGGCGTCTTAACTGAACGGATGCACACACATGCCTGCCTACATGTACACATCAACAATGCCTGTCGATTCTATCATTTGGACCGACACTTACTTTCTAAAGAATGAAAGATTAAAAACAGACTTTGCAAAGAGGCTGTTGATGTTATTGACACTAATGTAAGTGCAACTTGTGAGTAAATGCAAAATTTTACATGCAAAGAGGACATTTACATAGAAGTCTTACAGCCACTGTATTGATCGCTTCTGTGTTTATCCTCAATAGTAACCGCAATTCAGATGAAGAGCAGTGAATGGAAATTATGAGAACTTTGAGCACAAAAATGTCCCATGACAGTACAAAAAATATTGATAAACTTTATGATTCTTCTGCAGCTTCTTTATAGCTCATTATGAAAACTTTGTTTTAATATAATGTATTAAAATGTTACATTACTATATTCAATAAATACTATTTTGTAATGTTTACGTGAAATTTTAATGGAAATACGTAGGCAGTCAGTGTGTATTAAATTGGTCATAACCATATTCTTTAGTAACATTAACAAAAACGGATATCACATTGAATAAGAGTAGCATGTTTTATTAAATTAAGCAATATTTCTTAAAGATGAGTGTGGAATATCAGCCCATATGTGATCGCACAATAACATATAGGACAGAAATTTCCCCTCACTGCTTGAAGCAATATTAGCTCAATAGCAAAGCTTCTACTGTAGGTGATATTTTTTACTGTGCAATATCAGATATCATATGTGCTACTGCAAGACCCTTGGCAATTCCTTTTTGTGTTGAATGCAATCCTTTTCTTAAAGCAAAAGATATTTTGCCTCAGTTCAAATGTTTTGTATCACCAACATGCAGACTGGTTTGACAAGTCCATTACTAATCACAGGTTTCTCCAAAAATATCAGAATAACGGGAGAGCAGCTACTGATCCCTGATTATTTGTCTTCCTTTTTACTGTCAGACACAGACCTTATAAATAAACAATTTCTCTGAAACTGAACTTCTATAAGTAAAAAAAAAATTGCATTTATATTTATACCCACCCCCCAATAAACCTTACCTATTGGTGTTCTGATACTTTAAGCAGATCATAGGTGAGTCCCTGACTTCTTCTGAGGGGTTTGGGGGAAAATAGCTCAAAATGGCACAGTTGAAATCGTTGCAAAGGTAAATATGTCAATCCTCATTAAAACAGAGATATTATTTAAATCCTCGATGCTCATCAACTGGATCCTCTTGAGTTGACTGAAACCCTTTCACCACTTCCATCATGCATGTTCTGGACCATCAGATTTCCTTTTTCAGAAAGAAGTGTAGGCCGAAAGAATAACTGCGAGCTGTTGGAATATTTGTTGTCGTCTGTGTACCTGAGAACTAGATATGTGTTGATAGGAAATCCTGTAATGCCACACCGCTGATCCTCTGCTCTCACTCACACATACCTTGGAGAGCAAAGATCGAGTGGGCTCAAAATCACATGAACATATTGTGTGTTTGCTTGCCAAGTACAGACTTAAGCACAGCATGATCTTTTCCCACATAGATCAGCCTTCATCACTGACATCATGCTATACAAGATCAGCATTTTGCACTATTAACAAAAACATTTTCGCTCTATTCTGTACTGAGTATTCCAAAACAATTGCTACATTCTGGCTTGCATAGAAACTAGTTAATGATTTGTATTATGTACATAGACGCAGGACAAAATTAATCAAAAATACTGGCTATTGAGCTTAAAATGGATTTGCTTAGGCCTATAGGTTGATTTTTATAATAATATATAATTACTTGTGATGACATTTCCTGTTTGTACAATCAGTATCATCAATGCATCCAAACTAACAGGGACCCTTTTTCCCCCCATGCATTTGTGAATGATTATAATTTTTTTTAATTATTATTATTATACTAGTCTTGATATGTTATGTGGCAACTTAAAAAAAGCTGTATCAATAAGGATGATATCTGAAAATTTGAATTTTAACAACTAACACTGTAAACATTAAATAATGAGTTAAAGCCTTAAGACTGACTTTTGTTCAGAATCAAAAGAATTTGAGACATTGAGGAAATATAAAAAATTGCACACAGCACAGAGATTAGGCCAGTCAGATCTGTAAAGTACGAGGACAAGAAAAGAGCAATTCTGACCAGACAGGACATCAACCTTTGCCCATTCAAACCTGGATGTAACTGATCTGACAAATCACGATTCTGACACAAACATGCACACGCATCTAAATACACACATCTGACTCTGGCCAACTGAGGCACAAAGGCTAAATCTCTGATGATGATAAAGTGTGGGGTCATTTCTGATGGTTTGTGTCTGACAGAGCGACATTTTCAGAGTCTAGACTGTGAACTTCTGGCATTTTAAAGTAGATCAGACTAAGGGCAGAGGTTTGGGCTAAACTCTACCTGAGGAAAAGTAGAATGTACCAAAGCATGCAAGCATAAATAATCAGTATGATTACCAAATGCAATGTCTCTCATTTTATCTTCAGGCTGTTTATTTTATATATATGTAGAATGTAAGGATAAGAATTCATGCCCTTTAGGGAATACTACAGGCTGAATCGATTAGCAGCAAAACGTCCTATTACAATTTGTATTGGGCCTCAGTGGGTGGTACTGCGAGACACATGGCAGATAAGCATAATTCATCTTTGTTTTGAGAAACATATAAGCCTTTGGGGAAACCATAAGACACCTTGTATTTGTTGAACAGCTTGCAGACAAATAGTCTATCCAAAAATATCAACCGACTTGGCGAGTATGGCTAAAATTTGATACCTGGTTCCTTCATCTTAAAATCCAACGTGTTTTATTTATTTAACCGCAGTGCCCTCTAGTGGGCAGCTTTTCTACTGCAGAATAAATTAAAAAGGAATAGTCTGGTACATCCTAGTGAAAAACAAATATACTACAGTGTATTTGAAATACATATATATATCGTGCTAAGTATACCACAATGACATTTACATATTTATGTGTGTAATAATAATACTCTGCAGTTGTACCGTTGGTATACTCAAAGCCTGCTAAATTGCAACAACTAATTTTGTACTTAATGCACTTGAATTGTTTGGAAGTAGTTTTGAGATCCAGCTAAAGATAATACTGAAGTATATTTGATTGAGCTAGAGTGGAACTAGTGCTTCAGGTAGACTTTAAATATCTTGCATTTAAAGACTGGTACTAAAGAGAGATCATACAATCCTTTTTAATAGCTATACTAAAACAGTTGAGGCATAATATTAAGAAATGTATATTATATTATATAATGCAAATTAAGAAATAGTACGCATTTCCAAAAAAATGCTATAAAAGCCTATCAGCACCCATCACACTCACTTTTTGCTTAAATAATTATGTACAATAAATCAAGTTATTACAACACAAATAAAAGCTATTCTGTACCTAAAACTGCAGATACTGAATTATTCCCTTAACAGAGTTTTAAAACGATGTACAGTATTTAAATATTTTTAAAAGTTCATGTCACTATGTTATTATTTGTACATGTAACATTTGTACAAAACATTGCTTAAGGCTATTACTTATAAACTCTTACTGGTGGTCACTAACCACCAGGTGGGGCAAGCTGGACAAACATAACCTAGCCTTGCTCAGAAAAGCTCAAGCAGGTTTACCTTCATGCAGAGTTCAATTCCAGTCCTGCTGCAACACACCTGTCTGTGTTTTTTTAATGTACCCCATAATCTGCTTCAGGAGTGTTTGATCAGGACAGATCAGCAGCAGGACTGAGCATCCCTGGCCTCGCTATAATGTAATATTCAGAATTTGTATTAGAAAACAGCAATGCAGCAATAACATTAAAGTAAACACAGACAAGCATATGAATATAATAACAAAAATGGTCATTCTCTTGTGTGGAAAAACATTTCATTCACATCTCCATTTAGTCAATTGAAATAGGCCTACTTGCATATAACACCATGTTGGTGAGTATTACGCGTATACCATTTTCCCCACCAAGTCATTCAGTAATTACACTTTTTATATCTTTTACTCTTTTTGATAGAAAAACGTCAACAGTGTTAACCAATTCAAAGAACCCTTGCCATCCTAACACAAATTTAAGCAACCCGCACCACCAGATTTACTCTACACACACCCAGTGTGAATGCCCTTGTGGTGGGGAGCAACCAAAAGTATTTTAAACAGTGGTCTGGCCAAGGCTAAACTCCTAAAAGCTCCATCCATCCTACGCTGGGTGCGTTCCAGGGTTGCTATAAAGGGAAGAGAGACTTTCCTAGTGAGGCTTCCTGGAGTGAAAAACACTAATGTGTAGGTATGCGTCTTTAAACCGTAAATGGAAGCATATGTTGGTGCGCAATGAAAGTTTACATAGGGCTGCAATCAGAGCGGCACTCTTTCTTTTATTCCTCCGCTTGATTTCCGTCTATTTTTCTCTGCAAATGAAGAGGTTGTGCTCGTGCGCATGCAGACCGCACAGCTGAGAGTGATTAGTGTTAGCTGTAGTGCTAGTATTATCAGATTGGTACAAAGTGCAGGGCTAACTGCACACAAGCCAAAGAGAGGAAGAAGAGAAAGATGGCAGAAAATAGCAAAAAGCGGTTCATTCCTCTCTCTGGTAGTCTCTTCGCAGGCACAATCCAAACGATTCAAATGAGATTCGTGAGATACTACGCAGGCACATGCTCAGGTTACTGGATGAGTTTGTGTTCAGGCGCTCAGTATAAACACATTCGCACTCGTGTGTGAGTCACCGAGTGTCATCTCCACCCTAGCACTTTAAACGGTGCCATGAACTTTCTCACTCTCATTTCTAAGTTCATCATTCTCGCTATCAGAGAAAAAACTAATAGCAGGGGGGAGGCAGGCTTTGATAACTTGTTTACAAAAATTTTTTATCCAGAATTAGACGGCATAGCAATGAACGCTAAAATTCTGAAGCGCAGGTAAAAACCAAAGCATAGATTTTGCATAAATCTTACATTTATCATAGGATTAACCTGTGTATTTATTTATTCATTCATTTTAGAAATGACACACCAGCAATAAAAAGTTAAACACAAACACATTTTTTATACATTGTATTTCTAAATTAAAAATGAAACAAACTTTATTCATTAAAAAAATATTATTTAACAATATAAAAATTATTATTAATCTTATAAATAGTTATATATTATTATTAATATAACATAAGACATTCTTAATTTTAGTACAGGGTGTATTTGTGCCTGTGTTTAAATGTTATAACAGTGAAAAGTAGGCGAATGTGGGCAGTCCACTATATTGCTGCCTTTTTATGGCGAGGATACAAAGGAGGCAGGTAACACAAAACCAACTGTCAAAACCACAAGGATACATTCATGCTCATTTCCTCTAGTTAAAAGAAAGAAATGGCTATAACACGCTCTGCCATACTCTCTGTATGATCACATTATTGGAATGGAGTAGTCTTTTATTTGATTACCTGCTGGTATTACATATATTTTACTGTTTAATATTATATTTTGTTTAACAAGTCTGTTATAAAGGACTGAAAAAGACAAGAATAAACTGCAGGTAACTGTGTGTCGAATGATTTATAATGTGAAGGAAATTAAAGTACCCTTTAGAGGTGTTTACAACTAATTCCTGACAGAGAGGCTACAAAAGAAAGTAGATAAGAGAGAGCAAAATAAATGGTGCATGAAAGAGCACAGAGAGGGCCTTGTAAGTAAGAGAGAGAAAGGACTTTGTAATTAAAGAAGAGAGTTCACTACAGAAGGAAAAAAGGAAGCAAATGAGCAAAACACAACAGCTGTTATACAGACACAGCACTAGAACTCTGTAATGGACAGCGATGTTTCATAAACAGCCTTCGACAATTTCACCAGACCTTCTATGTAAATAGACGCACAATCCTGTGCATGGGTGTTTGTGCGTGGCTTTCGAAACAACCGAACGATCCAGTTATCCTCTGCCACTTGAGAAAAAATGTCTTCACGATAAAACATTACGGAGGAATGAAATGAAAGCTGTGGGCCTCTCGCCTACACATCGTTAGAGGCTGATGCATTCTCCTCCTCATCAATGTCCTTGTCTGAGTACAATAAGTCTGTCCGCATGGAGTAATTTGTTGCTTGTTTGGGAAGTGTGTAATTTGTGGTTTATATGGGAAGGGAAGATTTGTGGAACTTTTATTGAAATAAGGTGCATTCCATGAAGCCCATCAAATATATTAAGCCATATTATTGATATTTTGGTCACACAGACTTTGTTACTGTATGTGAACCTGTGAGTGCTTCCAATAATCACAGCTGTGGTAATATTCAGACAAACAGCACTCTTGCTTGTCTGATACTGCTTTTATGCAGTAAAGGTTCAATTTAATAATGACATTTTTAGTGGCTGCTTCTGAAATCACATAATAACCCTCTGAGTAATTATAAGTGTTTTTGTAATAACTGTGTTTTATATATGGTTAGTATGAATGTAATCAATCACTTTTATTTATATAGCGCTTTTAACAATGCAGATTGTATCAAAGCACTGAACATTATCAAATAGGCGAACAGAGTGATGGTAATGTATAATGACGTTGATTAAACTGTTTATTTATCAATGTCATGCAGAGACGGTCTCTGTAACCAAAATGACGATAATCACTAGAAATTAGGCATCCCCTAATCTGAAAGCAATACAGTTGTCATGTTGTGAATGTCATATAAGCTCTCAGCATCAACATATATGTGACCCTGGACCACAAAACCAGTCTTAAATTGCTGGGGTATATTTGTAGCAATAGCCAAAAAGTACATAGCATGGGTCAAAATTATCGATTTCTCTTTTATTCCAAAACATCATTAGGATATTAAGTAAAACTCATGCTCCATGAAGATTATTTGTAAATTTCCTACCTAAATATATTAAAATGTAATTGTTGATTAGTAATACGCATTGCTAAGAATGTCATTTCATTTAACAGTGATTTTCGCAGTATTTTTTGCATCCTCAGATTCCAGGTTTGAAATGGTTACCAAATATTGTCCTATCCTAACAAACCACCAATAGAAAGATCATTTATTCATCAAAGATTCATTCTTCACAAATGATGTATAAATCTCAATTTTGAAAAATTGTGGTCCACAGATTCTAACAAATCCTCTCTCGTGGCATAATTCTGAATGGATGTAGTAGGTCATCTGGGTACTTCAATATAGTAATGAAATAGGCATATTCAGATGTATTCCTTCATGAATGAATCAGTGTTGTTAAACAACTCAGTTGAGTAAATGATTCAATGAATTATTAAAAGATCACTTTAGTTCCTGAATGAATCAGTGACACGAATTAATCTGTTTGGATTGAATGGTTCATCAATTTTCTCGTAAAGTCACACGTTGGTTGCCATCTAGTTAAGTAACCTGCAGAAGGAGTCTCTGAAAGAGTCTCCATCACCATATCACAGACTGACAGTCTTGCATTAGGTTACCGTACATACAGCACAGGGCCTCTCATTTCAAAATTACCTAAGGTTCAGTAGAAATGTGCTTGCATACTGTATTGTACATAAAGTATTGTCTCAGCATAACACTGCAGTCTACACCATGATGGTCCCAACCCAGGCGAGAGGCCAAAATGGGGTGTGACCTCTATCTCTTTCTATATATCTCTATTTCTGTCACACAGACATACTCGGCTCATGTACTAAACCACTGGTGTTTGTGTTGGTGTGTCTGACACTGATGCACTACCATTACTGAGCATGAGCTTTAACACTGCTATGATTATATCCTTTCACTTTCACAGAGAGAAATGGGACACCGAAAACACAATCTTCTTGCAAATACGAGAACAACGGGTCGATACTAGAGGATACGCATTTATAGGAAGGAACCATTCTCAATAATAACATATAGCTGTCTTGAGTACACCTCCTGTTTTGCAGAAAACCCGGATTCCCTCTCAGCTGTTCACAGGGAATCCCGATGGAAAAATGAGTTATTGCTGTTGGAGGTTGATGTCTCAGTGCTTAATGGACCAGGACTCGTTTTAGACTCCCCTCTAAGACAGCATCATATATATATATATATATAGTTTATTCTGTATTATTTATATTTTGTATTTTCTATTCCATTCTATTTTCTGCCTATTTTAATACTTTGAGTGCTGTATATGCTCTGCCAATATATGCTGACAATGATGCCAATAAAGCTATGTTGACTCTGAGATCCCTAGCGACAGCCTTAAGACCCTTTAATATGCTGCTGCTCCATGCCAAATCCATCTGAAAGCTCGTTCAAACCAACACACTTGAGTAAAACATGTCTATCTCAGAAGCCCTACACACTGCTGTGATAATTCACAACCCAACCATCCGGTAACCGGATGATGCGGTGTTCTGAAAATGCCCACTCCCCACAAGAAACCCCTTCCCCTTATATCAACTCACCTCGTTATTTCGAAACTGCAGCCTTTCCTGAGTAACAGCGCTCTCTTTCGCATGATCCCCGATTTCTCCCGCCCCAAGTACATGTTAATATCCGAATTCATGGTGGTGGGATAGCAGGGCACACGGGTCCTGACTGCAGGCGCAGAGACACAGAGGCAGCGCGAGCGCTGAGAATGATGGTGATGCGGCTCTGCTCCGCGTCTGGCGAATGGAGAACCGGGGGGGCGCACAAAGAGAGAGTGGTATATAAGATCAACAGAGGGTCCTCCTCCAAGCACAAAAGTGAGCCTCACACTTTCTGCGGGCAAAGAAGGTATGATTTAAGTGGATAAAACGTGCTTAGTGGTGAAGAAGGGATTCGTAAACTCCATTCACACCGGTTCCTTTGGATTGGAAGTACGAAAAGTCGTCGGCTGGGTAATCTCCTGCTCGATCCCCCGTTCCCAGTTGTTCAGGGCACGTATACTGGAGTAATATATCGCTCCAGCCGTTGAGTCTGCGCGGTCCTAATGTCTACCCAGAGGAATGGAAGAAAAGACGTGAATTTTTGTGGGGCGGCGACTCTCTCAAAAGAACGTGCATGCATTTGCGCTGTCATTTTTTTAGTGGTGAACATTTTTCCCGGTGAGAACAATATATATTAAGACATTGTTTTTCTTTAGTGAATAATTTTCTATAATCTATATAGCTATCGTGTCATAGACTACACTCTTTTCGAAAGAATATACTCAGGAAATACCCCAAGCATCACACAGAAGTTTATACAGTAACACCTACAGTAAAGTGTGAAACAAATGTGTGCGCGCGTGCGTGTTTACTGTACAGTTACTAACAACTCAGTAGCACACACATGCACAAGCACAAGACTTACAATGATTCACAATCGACTAATAGCCAAATAGAGCAGATGTACTCTAATGGAACAGAACAAGAAAATGGCTGATTGGATCACAGATTGTAGGGGGGGGGGGGGGGGATGCTAAATGCAAATACTGTGCAGCACAATCTTTCATAATTACAGTAACACATTCATCTTTTGTTATTGACTCCACTGTTTAACTTCAGTTTTACACAGCCGTCTGTGTGTGAGTGTTTGTGTGTTACAGTACTTTTTGAAGGGTTACTGGAAGAACTATCTGAGCATGACTCATGTTTGAGGCAGCAAGAATCATGCTTGAGGTCATTTTGATTTGCTCTTAAGGTGTAGCCCTGTAAGTCTGTGTCTCCATCAGTGTGTTTTATGTAAACACATGTGTGACTTCTCAACATACAGTATGCATCACAAGCACATTCATTTGTTTATTATGACGTACTTTAACCCATTTTATTTTCTGCTGTGTTAGTACTTGAATGCCTTAGCAATACTGTAATGATTACAGTCATGTCAATAAAGCTTGGTTGGTTTTGACTCTCACTTGGAGAGAGAGAGAGAGAGACGAACACACAGATAAACAGAAACACAGAGACAGTGAGCGAGAGGTTTTAAGCAAACCAGCTGCCCTTGATTTATTTGGCATAGACATCTTAGTCAGTAGAGTAATGGCAAATAAATTTGACCTGTCAGTTATTGTTTTTTACTTGACAACAGCTTAGCCAATCAAAGTTGATTGTATAAACGGATAAAGTCAAAGACATGTCTATTTGTGCTATGCATATTTTGTAAGAAGGAGATGGTGTCCAGCCTCGCCTTGTAAGGGTTCTTTGTTGTCCAGATGGTAATACTGTGTACATTTCACTCACTGAAGGAGAACGTGTGGTTTGTGTGTGTGTGTGTGTGTAGAAATTGGCTGGGAGGCAGCATGTTGATTTTTTGAGACAGCAGGATAAGATGAAATAAGAGAAAGAAAATAAGATCTCGGTTATTGTCAGGGAGACTTGTGTTATGTGCAACACTGCGAGTAGACACAGTGTGTGTGTCCTAAATCATTGAGGCAGATGATTGTGGATGTGAATATGCAAAGTAATATTGTTGTTATTGCACAACTGATTGCATCATTTGTATCCAATCAGGTTTCTGAGTTGTATCACAATGATATAAGTGTAATCAAACTTGTATGCTTTGATTGTCCACAATCAGTGGTGTTCTTTTATAATGCCTGTGAAAGGGATGGGGGATGATGGTACAAAAAATCATCCTCCATATATATTTGAAAGAGGGTTTCCCTGGATACGCCAGTGGATAATTGGGGAAGCTCTGATCAGCTGATAACGTGTGAGTCTAATAAATGGAAACCATTGAATCATGGAGATTTTGAGATCATACAGTAATTAACTGTAATGTAAAGGCCATTAACAATTTGTTGACGAAGAATCGAGACCACAGAGCCAATATTTAAACGTTATGAGAATTTCTGCTTAAATTGTCTGTAAAGCCGTTCTTACATAAATTGAATTGTTTACACAAGCATTACAGACTATTTATATGTTACAGACGATACAAACATTCCTAGGCTCATTCTGCTCCGGTTTCATGAATGACCTGTATTCTAGATTTTTTCTTTCAAGAATACAAGGGGTCAAGGTTTGACTGGTTAGCATGACCCAGGTTAACCCCTGCTGGTATATGTTGTAGCTACACTGTTTCAAAAATGCAAATTTGTGTATTGAGCCATTCAGAATTTAAATTCTTGAAGGAAACTTGCAAAAAGCAAGCAAAATTCTGTTCTGTGAAAGTTCTGTGGTCCCATGACCAAAGATGGATGCCAAATCACATACTTCCAGCACCCTTTGACACTCACCGAGGTAAATGGAAATGCTAGCAAACGTTTCTCCAGGTAGGTTATTATAGGCTTCTTGGGTAAATACTATAATTTCTTTATTGTGAAGAGTAGTGTTCTTGTTGAGTCAGTGCTAAATGAGTCATGTAGGTCCCAGCTGGATTGTGGAGTTGTGCATTGGAGTGTTAAGCTCCCCGTACACAGAAATTCAAGAAATAGTCTCTGTGTACCCCTACACTCCCATAAACACTCAATGGCACATATGCATTTTCGTACAGATCAAGCACACACACACACACACATACACTGTCTAAAGTAATTTTTTTTCCGCTGACATGGGGTGGTTGTGTTTTGATGTTCCACCCAGGGTGCATTTCTGCTTCGACAGTCTTAAGGTTAATCCTCGAACCAAAAACAGAAGCGTTCACATACACAAATATGCATACACACACAGGGTACATTGTGTCCCTGGGGCATCGGGAGGAAAGATGAGCGCTACTAAGAGATTAATTAGACTCACTTCAATAAGTCATTGAGATTCACACACACTCTCGTTCCCTCTTTTTCTCTCTCCCACTCTCCTCTTCACCTCCTACCCACTCCTGGCAGTACAATTTGCATGAGTTTCATCTAACCAGAACTTTCTTTTTTATCACGTCTCCATTCCTTCCTTCCATCTCTAAGGTGACCTCTTTAAGAACACTTCCATAGCAACCGTAAGTACATTTGGTGCACTTGACCCATCCAGCTGGTCACTATGGACCCTACAGGGGCCCAATAAACTAGAGCTGGTTTTACTGAGTACTTCATTCGGAGATTATCACTGAATTAGAATACATGAATGTGAATGAAACAGTAATTTGTTTTGATTGAGGAAGGATAAAAATAATGAATTCATGCATCGGAGCTGAAGGAGATGCTTTTATGAATAAATGGGGGCAATGAGCCTTGACATGCAACAAACAATAACAAATTTAACTAATTTTTAGTGTGGAAGCATTGTACATTTAACACATCTTTTATGTCAATTAATATGGGAGCAGGACAACAAGCAGAGGTACATTTATCTAGAAGTAAACGGCACAAATAAGTAGATTAGACTTAATTTCCAAGTTTTTTCATGATATCTGGATAGTAGCTGTTTAAAATTCATTTTGTTAGGGATAATGTAGAGTCAGCTGGTCTTTCTCAGGAAAAATAAATCATATTACAGTTATCAGGACCACAACACCAGTTGGTATGAATTCTGCAATATAGATAAATGTTCCCATATGTTATCTTAAAGCCTTGTAAAAAATTGTCAATTACATTGTATAAATAAATAGCAACAAATAAATGCTGCATCAATGTTACAGTCATATTAAAAATGTTCTGTAGTAATTTTTGCTATAATCAAAAATTTACATGCAAGACATACATACATGTCAACATATACAGTTTATTTGATAGCATGAGTTTGCGGTGTGATATGAGTGGCATATTCTGGTAACTTGATGTTGAAGTTACTGTCATGAGTGAAATTTTATATGCCATTGCTATTGGATGACAGTAAATATTAGGGTATATCAGACTGCTGGATTGTGCAACTGACCAATCAAAACTGAGTGCTCAAAGGTAATGAGATAATGCTCACAAATAGCATTAGACCTTATGCTAGTGTCATGTTTCATATTTGACAGGAATGAAAACAAGGGATGGATGCCAATGGACTTGATGCACGGTTACTTCATCATTTAGACTCAGTGGCCTTTGCAACATTGATTCAATCCACATTAACAGTATATACAACTTCTGGAACTTATTACCAACAATATATGAAAATGTTATTTTTACTATACTTGATATTAAATGGTATACTGTATTCTACTATGATATACAGTGGGTACAGAAAGTATATAGAGCCCCTTAAATTTTCCCCCTTAAATTATAACTCTTTGTTATACTGTAGCCATTTGCTAAAATCAAAGTTAATTTTTGTTCCTCATTAAATTTACACACAGCAACCCATATTGAGAGAAAAACACAGAATTGTTGACATTTTTGCAGATTTATTAAAAAAGAAAAACTTAAATTTCACATGGTCCTAAGACCCTTTGCTCAGTATTTAGTAGAAGCACCCTTTTGATCTAATACAGCCATGAATCTTTTTGGGAAGGATGCAACAAGTTTTTCACACCTGGATTTTGGTATCATCTGCCATTCCTCCTTTGCAGATCCAGGTTGGATGGTAAATGTTGGTGGACAGCAATTTTTAGGTCTCTCCAGAGATGCTCAATTGGGTTTAAGTCAGGGCTCTTGCTGGGCCATTCAAGAACAGTCATGGAGTTGTTGTGAAGCCACTCCTTCGTTATTTTAGCTGTGTGCTTTATCTTAGTCCCATCAGACCAGATAATCTTATTTCTCACCATCTTGAAATTATTCAGATTTTTTTTAGCAAACTCCATGCAGGCTTTCTTGTGTCTTGCACTGAGGAAAGGCTTCCGTCGGGCCACTTTACCATAAAGCCCCGAATGGTGGAGGGCAGCAGTGATAGTTGACTTTCTACAACTTTCTCCCATCTCCCGACTGCATCTCTGGTGCTCAGCCACAGTGATCTTTGGGTTCTTCTTTACCTCTCTCACCAAGGCTCTTCTCCCCCGATAGCTCAGTTTAGCCGGACGGTCAGCTCTAGGAAGGGTTCTGGATGTCCCTAACATCTTCCGTTTAAGGATTATGGAGGCCACTGTGCTCTTAGGAACCTTAAGTGCAATTTTTTTGTAACCTTGGCCAGATCTGTGCCTCGCCACAATTCAACAAGAGTCTCTGAGCTCTTCAGGCAGTTCCTTTGACCTCATGATTCTCATTTGCTCTGACATGCATTGTGAGCTGTAAGGT
>JAUMHP010000046.1:7628484-7664529 GCA_032361065.1 Enteromius trimaculatus
GTAATACCTATGTCATACCCATGTCATTATACAAATTTGTGTCCTCATAAACCACATAAACCCACACACACACACACACCTAATAGCGAAGTGTGAAAGATGCAATGTTTTTATACTAACATATATTATGTTATATTTTTCTTTTAATGACCTCACAAGGTTATTTCAGCCTTAACACAATGTATGTAAAACCTGGCCACACCACACAGCGCACAAACACACAGAGTAAATCAATCATTCTAGATATTTGAGCACACACACACACACACACCACTGTAATCATCATTCATTTAGCATGCCAGTGTAATTAAATAGAGTACAATCACCGTTATACTCACAGGAGGTTGGTAAAGTGTAGAAGAGAGGAGTGGAGAGGAAACAAAAATCAGCGATTTCAGACAAAGGAAGATAGGTCAGGTGAGGGCATGAGATGGAGAGAGAGCATCAGAGAGGGTTAGAAGTTTAGAGAAGAGGAAGAAGGCTGTTACAGGAGGAAGTGGATAATCAGAAGGGGAGGCTCCTCACACGTGCACCTGAGCAGAGAAAAACAAAAATCAAAAGTCTTTCTCCCTTTCAGCTCTCCCACTCACACAAACCTCTTCACCTAAACTGAGAAAACCATCTAGAGGATAATCTAATCTGACGCCCACTGCTGCACTGCAATCATTATCACAGTACGATCCTGCCAAATTCACATTATCTGCTCTATTTAGGAATCTTTTTTTTTTTTCTCGACCCCAAACTTTCATATTTAGCCTACTTTTGTATACAATGTTCCTCTAAAGTTAAACCTGGGCAAAAGTATGTACTGTATTCCAACTTAACATAAATTCATTCACACACACACACACACACACACACACACGTTCGGTTTACATGTTTTATGTGGACATCATGGTGTTTCTACTGTACATGTATGTGGTATTGTCCTACACTGACCCTACACCTAAACTTACCCCTTACAGGAAACTGTGTGCACTTTTAGATTTAAAAAAAACTTAACTCTGTGTGATTTGTAAGCTTGTTTCCTCATGGGGACCTAAGAAATGTACACACAAGGTCAAAATTTACTGGTATTCCTATCTTTGTGGGGACAATTGGTCCCCATAAGGTGATATATACCAGGTGCATGCATACGCACACACACACACACACACTTGCGATTAGACTAAGTAGCAGTAGTCAAGCAGCGAGTGGAGATTATGGAAGATCAATGCAACAGCAGATAGACTAATCCATGACATTAAATCCATCCATGCATTCATCCCTCTCACATCAACACAAGCACACACAGACACACGAACAAGCTCAAGATCACGCAGTTCTGAGGCCATGAAAACGGTCTTAGTGCGCAGTGACCCACGGCACTGAATTCATCTTAAATCAGCAGAGACAGTTTCTGGACAGGCAGATAATAAATCAGCAACAGTGCATGTGGGGAGGGATAAAAGGACAGCACAGACGCGAACAGAGGGAGCAAGATGCAAGGAGTTTCAAAGCAATAAAGAAAGAAATGGCACTCATGACTAGCATAGGAGGGATGGACAGATTCATGTGGAGTTCAGGCTGACATCAACACCAGGAGTGACAGATAAATGAACAAATGATGGGCAGGTGCATAAAACCAGTGTCAAAGTGAGGACTCACTGATGGACACACACTGAGCCCCGGCAGAGACACACATGACAGTCGTGTCTGACACTTTCTACATTGTGGCTCTACTTCCTCATTATTTGTGACTGTGACGCAGTTTTAACCCGCTAAACCGTAACAAAAAAAGATAGGCTGCATATTACACAGAATGTTTAATTAAACTATGAACACACTACAATACAAATTTGACAGTAATGCTGTCCAGTTGACTGATTGACAGTTAATCTGACCAATCATATTGACGAATATGCCATCTTGCCAGATAAACAAATCAGACAGGAGAGTAGATTAGCTTCTGCTGGAATTAAACTGAAATATATTGTGTGTTGATGTCTTTCCGTAGTTAAAAAAAAAAAAGTTCTTATGTTCATTTATGTTTATATCATGCTTTAAATAAATATGAAATGGCAAACCGTTCATGTGCTGCTTGAACTGAGGCAACCCAGTGATGTTACGACACTTTAAAGAGCCGCAATATGTACTCATTGTATGAATTTCTAAAAAAAGGTTAAAATTGGAAAGCTTGTTTCAAACCACAAGTAACCTGCTCTGCAAAGCTGAATTTTAAGCAGTCTTTAGTGTTACATCTTCCTTCCCAAATCATTCTAGTATCTTAATTTGCTGCTCAAGAAACATTTCGGTAACACTTTATTTTACGCTACGCACATTACTAGAATATTAGCCATTTATTAGTGCAAATTAAGCACATATTCATGAATTAATAAAGTAGAAAGCAGCATTTGAAAAAAGAAGAGCTTTTGTAACATGTTTAGTTTCACTTTTGATCAATTTAATGTGTCCTTGCTGAATGAAATTACGTTCTTTGTTAATTGTACTGCACTAATATTCTGTTTACCATTAAGACAACTGTTCAGTTTAGAAATCAGATACGAGACACCTAGCATATTTTATTCATTTTGGGTCATGCAAACACCTTATGGTGATTACCTACCATAACCGAACAAATTTACTGTATAGCTGCATATGCCCGAATAAAAAATGATTCTGGGGAAAACCAGAAAATGCTAATAAAAAGGTTAACCTGAACACAGACAATGAATTCCGGGTCATTTTCGTTATAGTGAGGTCATCTGACAATCACGTAGCATAAAAGGTTTGTTTTTTATACTGCACAGTACACAGTAAGCAGCGCATTAGCATTCCATTCTGAACACGGCCACAAGTATTTCCTGCACATGCCCTCATTATATCCACCTGTGTCTTACTAGTTCATTTGTTTATATAGCGTGCAAGCCAGTTCTGCTGTCTTGTGTATGTTCCTGAGCTCATTTTGGCAAGTGTTATAAGAATTGTCTTTCAAGTAAAGTCTAGTCGGGGGTCTTGTAATATCTTGTTTTGCTTTCATATTGTTTTGCTTTAATAAAAATAATGCAGTCGGGCTCAGTGCAGGGATGGCTTTGTACTTTTGGCTACAACACACTGTAACAAAAACATAAGGTACCCGGAGCTTTCTTTTTAACCATAATACACTTATAGTACATACTAAAAACAATACATTCTAACTAACAAAAAAAAGTAAAATCACAGTAAAATGTTAAGTGTGTTACAGTGACTGTGTGCATATTTTTGAGTCTTTCCCTGGACCTGTGAGTATGTTGTCAGTGTTTATACATTAGTAAGTGTATTTGTACTTGTGTGATTAAGTGTGACGTTTCTGCAAGCTCTAAATTGCTCTAATAAAGTGTGAAAATTAATGTTTTCTGCATGTGAGAGACTGTACTGTAGCTATCCCCAGGGACACGGTAATTGTAAAATAAATCACTCTCCCAGACACACGCCGCATTCTTGAATACATTCATAGACACACAGATAGATCGAGAAGCAAGGATATACTCACACAGTCAAAACAAAAACGCACACATGCTTTCACTCAAATTTGGGCAATCTATGACAAACAGCTGACCAATAAACCAAGCAACCTCTCTAGCAGAAGGAATGGGTGCACTGCTAAGCTCAACAACTGTTTACAGCTAGCGCTAACCACACACACACAGAGCGATGAATGTGCAGTACCCAACAAAGGTCAACATTTTCCATTGCTATTCAAGGAAACTTGCCAGCCAATAGTCAGTGTGGAAAGATTGCTCTCTGCCGTCTAATACACTTTCATTAGACTTGTTTACATTGCTCACAACCGATATCCATTCAGACAGCTCTGCTGCCTGTGTATGGAGTGAGACGGAGGGAGGAAAGAAGGAGGTCAGAGAGGAGGTGTGGTTATGTGAACTAGTTTTGGAAACCCCAAACACCAAGCAAATGTGGTAAAACAAAAAGTCGAATCTTCACAAACATCAACATCTGCTCAATGGTTTTCAACATTTTGGAAAGTTTGAGAATCATAACGGCTGGAACCTTTTGCAGTTCTGTTGTTTTTCTGGGTTTGTTTTGATGCTGCTCTGTTCTGTTCCACACACTGACAGGCTGTGATTATTTTGTCCAGATGTGGCAGCTCAGATTTCAGCATGTTTAAATCACAGATCGGAAAGGAGTAGCTCGGCTGACTTAGAAAAAGGAAACTTTTAACACAATCAAAAGTGCCCTAACACCACCTTCATGCACATTTCGCTTTCTTTGTTACTTTCTTTTTTACACTTCAGCTGAAAAGTTACAGATCTTTTTATGATTTTGAAAGAAGCCTCTAAGGCAGCATTTACTGCAAGTCCTTTACTTAGGCATTTCACATCTAAGCAAATAAATGTTGTTGAAACAATTCTTCTTAATATACATTTGGTCAAAATATAGTAAAAACAGTAAAGTTTTTAAAATTAAATTATTTAATTTTTGCAAAAATATTATTGTGAAAGATTATGACCACTTAAAATGACTCCAGTCTTCAGTGTCACGTGATCCTTTAGAAATCATTCTAATATCCTGATTTTGCTGCTCAAGAATAGAAACATCAAAATAGCATTTATAGATTTCTTTGTAGCAATGTAAAAGTCTTTTGATTAATTAATGCATATGCAAAATAATGCAAAAAATTAATTAACAAATATACATATATTGAAAGATGAACAAATACATGTTCTATTGGTGAATGGTTTGTACAAAGAATGCTTGTATGGTATGCAAACAAATTAGAAATATTGCGAAAATCACCCTTTAAATAAAACAAATACATATACATACAACTAATAAAATTTTATGATAGGAAATTTACTAAATATGTTCATAGAACATGATCTTTAATTAATATCCTAATGATTTAGACCCAGGGTCACATAAATACATTTCCATTGTAAATCTTTTTCAGACTTCAGAATTTATCTGAACACAAGCCTACAGTATGTGCTATTGCCTTGTGTCGTTACCTCTCATCAAGTGCGGTTGAATTCCGAGTTTCTAGCTTTGCGACTTCCCTTCTTGCTGCTTCCAGTCCCGCTTCGCTTCTCGTACTCGCCGGCTTCCCATTGGCTGTAATGGTGGAAGCACTGCGCAGGTTGAGCAGATTGAGGTAGGACTCAGCGTGGGAGGAAACAGGAGGGTTTTCTGGCTGTCCCGCTGGAGTGGAGGTGAAGGGCTGGTCTGAGTGAGGGGTGTAGAGGTTCTTCAGGTTGAGAGAGAGAGAACGAGGGGGCACGCTACTCCATGGTGATTCTTCTTCTAAAAGACAAATTTGAGAGATAAAATCAAGGTCTTAAAAGGACAGTTCATGCAGATTTAATCAAAATCTTAATTTGTTTTCTGAAGATAAACAAAGCTCTTATGGGTTCAGAACAACAGAAGGGTGAATAACGACAGAATTTTTATTTTTAGGTGACCTATCACTTTAATAGCCACCCTGAAACAGTCAATAACATTAGAGGATGGGGATGTCATGCCTACAGTACAAAATGGTTTGAACGCTTATGTAAATGAAGCTTACGATTGAATAATCTGCTATTAAGAGACTGGCCGTACAGCAGCCCTTCAGTGACAGACACTCAAAGGCATAATGACAAGCTATTTCAATAACTCTCCAAATGACCAGTCATACCATCCAGAAAGTTCACCACCACCATCATCCCACCACGCATAAGCATATGCACACACACACACACACACACACACACACTCTCTCTCTCTCTCTAAAAGTCGGCATGGAGCCCAGTGCTGATGAATCAAACCCAATAAACCCCTGCACTAAACTCTGAAATAGATTAGTGTACACCAACCAACTCAATAACATCCCAGCCTGCCAAAACATAACGTGTGTGTCTATGACTCTAATAGAGCCCAACAGTGACCAACCGGTTTTTCAGCAGCCTGGCTTCTGGAAGTATATTTCCCATTAATTTCCTTTGTAGAAAGAGTAGCTAAGAGATGAATCACAGCAATATGATGTAAAAAGGTAGATTCACAAAATAAAATCACAAAAATACACACAATGCTCCTATTTCCGTACAAGGACCAGTTCTCTCTATTGTTTATACGCATGTCTAGTATTAACATATTGACTGTTTATTAGTACTTATAAAGCAGATATTCCTGCATGACCATGTTCCACATCCCTTATGGTTACTTGCATGTAATTATGCATAATTTATTGTTTTATAATAAGAAGTACATGTAACGTAATGAGGACACCTCACACCTTAAAATAAAGTGTTATCAAACTTACTATATTTTTACTATAATGGGAAGGCTACATATTTAGCAGCATTAAATAAATTATAAATGTATGTACTGTCACGTTATTTTAATACGTCCTAGCTGAATAAAAATATAATTTCCCTTTAAAAATAAATCTTACCCATACTTTTAAATGGCAGTTTAACTGACAGAATGAAACACTCAACTCATGGAGAATTGCTAATAACCAAATCATAAAGAAGGCCACAATATTAAAGTTTTTTTTAATTTTTGTTATTTAACTATATAATCGGTTTTGGAGTGTAGCGAGACTGTCTTACTCTGTGTGGCTCCACCGACTCTGATCTCCAGTTGGCTGAGGTGTTTCACCAGCAGGGATGTATGCTGCAGTAAGTCTCGGTTCTGCAGCAGCAGCTGGTGAGTCCTGGCCTGCGCCTCCATCCGAGCAGCCGTCTCTGCAGACAGCTGATCCTTCAGGAGCTGCACCTATAGAAGAGACACGCTCAGTCAAGAGTAATGCCGGTCTTACTAAAAAATGTAATAACTTATGAGTTAAAGATTATAGTAAGAAAAAAAAAACGCTCTTAGGTCAGGAAATAGAGTAATCTAGTAGTTTCTCGTAGATAGCAATAAGACAAATGGAAAGCA
The DNA here is from genome assembly GCA_032361065.1 of Enteromius trimaculatus. Lineage (NCBI taxonomy): Eukaryota > Metazoa > Chordata > Actinopteri > Cypriniformes > Cyprinidae > Enteromius > Enteromius trimaculatus. The sequence continues at coordinate 7,635,379 of JAUMHP010000046.1, forward strand.
AACGAGAGACTTGCTGTGAGAAAAACAGCTCAGTAATCTCCCCTGGCAAAATGGTTTCAAACTTTCTGACTCTAAGGCCCACTATTGTCAACAGTATTTAGATTTCCACAAAAAAAAACAAAAAACATTAGTGAAACATCACCTACAATGACAAAGCTGCTTATTTTTAAACTCTTTATTTACTGAATTTAGGAGTAGCAATATTAAACTAATTAAATTAAATAATTAAGGACTGCTTGTTTTCACTCTTTTTTACTGAAATTAGGTTAACGTTAAAATCCCAGAAACTAAACATTCCTCATGGTTTATTAATTCCCATAACTGTTACAGGTCTAGACGTAACATCACTCTTACAGTATATACAGAGAACCATGACATTCTTGGTACTAAAATAAAACTAGCAGCTGCTAGGGGGTGATTGTACTGTACGTCAATCTCATTATCCACGTTATTGCTATGCAGTAGCATGGCTGTGCTGAATCAGTGCTGAAAGCACATCAGCTTCCTCTCTCTCTCTGACAGGACATTATAACCATAACAGCATCTGAACCCTATACAGTATCCCAAATGAGAACTAATATCATTAGTCGGAGACAGAATGACAAAAATGAACAGGCACACAGCGAGATGATTGCCTCTATCAGCATCTTGTTCCGTCTCCTCTATATTTATCTTTGCTTCCTCATGGTTATGGAGAATGATTTGGGCTTATAGGGTATGTGAGTGCTTTTTAACAAAGGCCATCAGTAATCATTTCAACGAGAAAAATAGATAGGGTTATGCAGGAAATGTGTCTCTGAAATTGCTGGAGTAGGTGAATAGATCTCGACTTTTGTTAGAGAGCAGATGATTGAGAAACAGCCTACAAATACAGAATCAACTGCTGCATATTTCATAGAGCTGTAGCGCCTCCTAGAGCTAAGAAAGGGTAGAAACAATGTTGTACCTGTGCAACAGCGATCTGTGTTTGTTGTTGCTGCTGTAGCAGCTGTTGTTGGAGTAACTGCAGGTGGTGTTGGGTGGCCAAAGGTGTGAGAGAAGGAGAGCAAGGGCTGCTGGGAGACAGCGTGTAGAGAGAGACACCCTCTAGGTCCTGTAAAGAAAAAAAAAAAACCCTGTTAACTATTTGGGTTCTAAAACATTATAATTTGAAACATCATCATCTGCAGTGTACAACTAAGGGATATGGGCTTAGAAAGCATAGTAAAGGGTTAATTAGTGTGCATGTGTGTTTGTACTGGGAGAGCACTTTAATATGTGGATCCGCAGGAACAAAGGGCGCCTCAAGTGCTTTCATGAGAAGAGGAACATATACACATAGGCACAAATAAAACACACACACAAAGAAAGAGAGAGAGTGAGCGAGAGAGAAACTAATTTTCTCTAAGTAGCTTTACTCTGTCTGTTATAAAGAGGGACTAAGACAGAAACATGGCTCTAGGGATTTGTACACCAAAACACTCTCTGCTTTCTCACCTAATTATATACTGGGTAACACTTTACAATACACTGCATTGCATTTACTAACAGTTAGCAGTTGTATTTATTTAACAATTAATGAATGTTAAAAATTACATTTTTAATTGAATTAAAGTGTCATACCTTTCTATAGACAATATTTAGACATTAAAAAAAAAGTCGTTCCAAAGTTGTTTAAGTTTTCTGCTGAACATAAAAAAAAAAATAAAAAACATTTTGGTAAATCACAACACATAAAATAAATACTCAAAAGATAGCAGTGTCAAAATTTTGGATCAAGAAGGAGAACGATCACAGAATAAACATATGCATGACAGCAAACATGACAAAAACAACATAATTCCTCTTTCTGTGTGATATCTGATATCGACCACCAGGAGGAGGTGGAGGATTATTTCAGAGAATGGAGGTAGCGGCCCGTTTGCAAAAGCAAGACTGCCAAAACGAAACAGTTCATGTAAACAATCGCTATTGTGCAGACAGAAATGTCTTCCATAAAAAGGATGGCAAAGAGTCAAGAGTTAACAACTACATTAAAAAAGAAAAAAGCATAAAAAAGCAAGTTCTAATAATAAATGTTCTCATCCTGTCACATTTATCCTCCAGTAGATCCATTTGTCATGAACGTCAGCTACAAAGCTAATGGAACACCACTCTTTGATGTTTGCTAGGCAAGGGAAACAGGAATGCATTATGAATGGATTGCTGCTAAATGAATACATGGAAAATTTATGAGCTAATGCATTATCTGCTTTCAGGAATGGCAGTCTGGGAATGTCTGTAATAAACAATGGAGAGATCTCAAGCATCAAAAATATTTGAATTTGAACTTACATAATAATCATTTTGACACTCTCATTTGCATTTAAATGTCATTAAAATCATGACTGTAAGTAGTAAGTAGGCCTACCACAACTCCTAAATCTCATTACTGTAGTAAGGCACAAAAATAATACTACTGGATAATAATACTACAAACCCGATTCCAAAAAAAGTTGGGATACTGTACAAATTGTGAATAAAAAAGGAATGCAATAATTTACAAATCTTATAAACTAATATTTTATTTACAATAGAATATAGATAACATATCAACTGCTGAAAGTGAGACATTTTGAAATTTCAGGCCAAATATTGGCTCATTTTGGATTTCAAAACAGGCTTCACATTCCAAAAAAGTTGGGACAGGTAGCAATAAGAGGCGGGAAAAGTCAAATGTACATATAAGGACACAGCTGGAGGACCAAATTTCCACTCATTAGGTCAACTGGCAACATGATTGGGTATAATAAGAGTCTCCCAGAATGGCAGTATCTCTTAGAGGTCAAGATGGGCAGAGGATTACCAATTTCCCCAATGCTGTGCCAAAAAATAGTGGAGCAATATCAGAAAGTAGTTTCTTAGCGAAAGACTGCAAAGAGCTTTAAGTTATCACCATCTGCAGTGCATAATATCATCCAAAATAAAGAAAAAAAAATCAATCAAATAAATATAACCTTGTAATGACATAACATAGTAATGGCCTACTCATTGTTGAGCAGATAGGTAGAAATACAGGAAATGTAATCTGTCACACTAATGCATTGGTTTAAATAAGGTCTAAAGAATGATAATGGCCAATGAGAATAATGAAGCAGATGCATTACACTAATGAAAATCTGAGGGGAAAGAAAATAAAATAAAACAAATGAATAAAAGGGGTATAAAGGCTCTGTATCCTGATCTTAATGGCATGAATCCTAGCTGGCATTCGATTGTGAAACTGCTCACTAAGCTGAGACTTGCAGTGTGAGTAGAACTTAAATAATCTAGAGATTTTTTGTGCTGCTGGCTAAATAAAATTCCTGTCTCACTGGGGCTGTATGATATTATTTCCACTTCAGACACAGCTAAGTGGTTAAAGACAGGCAAAGATTTTGAAAATAGTGTGCAGGCCCGGGGCAACATAACACTATCACTGAATACCCAGAAGGAGGAATAAGGTTGAGTTAAAGGGTAAATAACTGAAAAGAAAGGAGGTGAAAGGGGTTTCCTATGTATTTATAAACAGCCAATTTTCCAGCTGACGAGTGATACTGGACAGACGTCTGTGGGGAGAAATGATGCAAGAGCTTCTCAGTCATGCTCATACTCCAGACCGCTCTCACCTGCAGAGTTTGTCCAGGTTTCACCATGCTGAGCTCTGACAGACCCTGAAGAATGTCATCCATAGCCTGCTCACTGAGCTTTGTGGAATGTGACTCGGTTCCAGCGACATCATCCATTCCGTTCTCCATCCCTGTCAGCTGACGAGCTGTAAACAACAGCAGAATTTTAAGAATATGATGCACACTTCAAATAACCAGTTATACAACATGTTCAAACATCACAAAAGATAGATTACAGAAATGCTGGATTCCACATGTTTGATTTGCTCGATGATGACATGTGTTTTAGGCATTAATGCTCTGATGCGATGGCATGGTCTCACCTTCAGGGCTGGGCTCTTCTCCAGACTGATCGCTCTGGCCGTCTGCAGGGCCGTCTGGCTGTTCATCTGCATTCAGCTCAGTGTGCTGCAGGCTCAGCTTATGGCACACCTCAAACGCCTGACCGATCGTCCGCACTATCCGCATGGCCTGACTCTGAGAGACCAGAAAAATCTTATATACATAACATACAATATATGAATGATCTTAATACATTTGATAAATCCTTTTAAAATGAAAATATATGTTTGGGGTGCAAACCTCATTTCAAACAATATTATTAGCATAACAGTTGTGAAATATAGTGTATAACTATAAATATAAATATAGTGTATACATACATTATATATATATATATATATATATACACACACACACACACACACACACACACACTCGCATCTATACATAAATGCTCTCCCTCTCTCTCTTAAAATAAAATTGTATTTTATTTCAATTATTTTTACTTATATATATACATATATATATATGTATATATATTTGTGTGTGCATATATATATATATATATATATATATATAGACAAAATGTTTTTACATAAAGATAACTTATAAACTACAACACAATGACCTAAATATTTCTATATATTGGTTATTTCATTTGTTCATAGGTAGTTTTTTTACCTGTGCTACTACAATTCCACGAAAAAAAAGAGCAAAAGGGCAATACATGAGAAGTAGAGCCGAGACAACAGAGACAAATAGGTGAAGAGTGTCAAGGTTAAGGCCCTCTACAAATTTCATCAGTTGCTCAAGGACAAGACAGACTAAAAAATGGCATAAATGATATTTATCCTTGGTCTAGGGGGCAAAGTGTCAAAGAGAAAGAGAGTAGCAGGACACAATTATTTTTGCTTTTACGTAGAAAAGAGACTGCTCTACCTTTTTTTTAGACTTGAATACGTTGCATCTGAACGAGTTGCTGGATCCGTCACGAGCAATGTAGCTGAAAATCTTCAGATCCTGAGAATCATGGGATACATAGAAGATCCTTGGAGGAAACAGAGAAGGAAAAGTCAACATAGGCTACACATTAATACATCAGGTCCGAATACCATTTACTACATCTTCTGCATCGCACCTGTATATGGGGTCGTGCATAACCAGCATCTTGCTCTCATCCCACGTCCATTCTTTCCTCTAGAGGTCAAAACAAGGCAAATGTCAGGGACTCTACTGCAAATGCTCATTATGAACGTAGACAAGATTATAAACTTTATAATTATAAAATTATTCAGAATGATATTCATGTGTCATGTCAGAGGAGTATGGCTGATGAGATCATACATGCCTTGGGTTTTTTGCGCAACACCACTTTGACTCCGTCTACGGAAACCACTATGCTCACTTTCTTCTTCTTCACGCTCTTTGCCTTGAACTCGTACTGCAAGGGAAAAAAGAGAGGGATTTATATGCACAACCAATCAAACTGAAGCACTGGGACCAATTCTAAATCAGTTAGTACTCATTAGCACCTAAACTGCTAAATTATGGAAATAGATGAATCAATCAGTCCTGCCCTGAGAGCCCAATTAAAATTACATTATAATAAAGTATTTACAATAAACAACAACTTTCTTAAAGAGCTGAAATTGATGTGAAAACTGGTGACTGTTTTTTTATGGTTTCTAATATGTAAATTATTCCTGTGATGGCAAAGCTGAACTTTTAGCAGCCATAACAGCTTTATTGCTTAGTGTCATCACAGTCTTCAGTGTCAAATAACTCTTGATGGATTAAAAGTTCAAAATAACATTATTTATTTGAAACAGAAATCTTTTGGATCTTCTTTGGATCTTTGGACCAGAAATGTTTCTGCTATCACTTTAGACCAATTTAAACTGCCCCATCGATGGATTTTTTGAAAATGACCTTTAATGCAGTGTGTAACACAGATCTAAATCACCAAAACATCCTGTAAAGTGTATTAAGCTATTGTCTCTCTTAAAAAAAAAAGTGTTTTTTGACCTTGCATGCATATCAACCTGTTGTTTGGGACTCCCAAAACTCCCAAAACACGAACCTTTCATAACTCATAATAAGGGCACTTTAATATACTGGAAATAAAAGCATTGATACATTCGAAAATTGTTTCACAAGTTCCCCGACGCTAGCATTTAACTCACTCTCATCCATTTAAATGCACTTTATACATTGTTTACATTTTATGTATCGTAGGCACTGTGTGAGAACACAATTCCAGAAAGCATTGCAAGGAGCTTGTGGAAAAATACAGATTTAAGATAGTAGTCGGGGAGATGCAGATATTTGTAAAATAATAAAAAAAAAAAGTATTGCAACTTTGCATGAAATGTGTCATGAAAGAATAATTTTTTCCAAATGTCTTCTGTCTGAATGATTCAGATTGCCACTATTTGAGTTTTGCGTTCTTTGAAACTCGTTGAGATGGATATAAATCATTCCTGCTGAAAGACTTCGTATTCATTATTGAAGTCAAGTCCTGGACTGAACTGAGAGAGCTACACTAATTCACCGAACGCTGATCTGCCCATGTCTTGTAATCTAGAGGAAAACAAGGAGCGATGCTGGAAACATAAAGACTGTATGAGATGTACTACAGGAAGAGGACAAGACAGGTCTGTCCACGTGTGCAGATGACAAACCTTTAGTCTTGCTTAAGAGCGGAAGAGTGTGTTGAAGCTGCTAAAACTTTAAACTACCTTGTCAGAGTTAATCACCATCATGGTTCTCTATTAGTACGAGAAGAGAAGCTTATATTCACTTAGACCACATGTGTTAAATTACTCATCTACTTGAAATTCTCTTTGGGCAATTGCATCTGTTAAAGGCACAGTTCACCCAAAAATGAAAATTCTGTCAACATTTTCTCTATTGAAGTCAATGGCAATGACTCACTGTTCATTTGCAGCTTTTACCTGTAAGTGCCATGACAAGTTAGGTAAGATATACTTTGTCGTCCCAAAAGGAAATTTATCTTGGACTTAAGAAGAAGCCACTGCATCACATACATCACAACACAATTCACAACATTTAGCACAAATGCATAAACACATAAGAAAATTAATATTCACCAACCAAATTTTCAACCAAATCCCATTTAATGGTTAAGATTTTGCGTATTTATTTTCAATTCATAGGAAAATTATGAAGGACAATATTTACACCACAGCTTTCTGAAAAGTTAACTTCAGCCAGAACATCAAGAGCACTGAAATGAAGGGCCTCTGCCCGGAGATGCACATTACTTAGCATGCATGCAGCCGTTTAGGACCAAGGACAGCTCAAGACCACACAAAATAAATGCAAAAGGAAAGAAGCTGGAAATCGAGGGACAAGACATGGCTGGGAGTGAATACAAAATAAGGCTACTTGTCAAATGCTCCACCAACTGACCATCCAGCCTTCAGGATTTCTCATTCATATCACACTAAACACTCCAAGAGTCAAAACTGCACCAAACACGAAAGACATTTTAAATAAGATCTATCCATTATATGGTATACTAGTGCACATGTACAGGTCCCAACATAATAACATCAGTAATCAATAAATAAAACCAGAACACAAATAAACGTAACTCTCTCTACTGTAAAGTATCTTGCTTTCTTGCATTCACCTGCTTTTTTTTAGTCCTTGGATACTATTTTAACCTGTCGTGTCTTGAAGCAGCTTCTGACTACATGATGCGACCTTCAATATAATTAGCAGTGGATGTCAGCATCCAAAGGCCACACTAAATATTAATGCACCCTTCCTGAACAACATGTTTATAAGCATACCTCAAGATGTGTGATGCTGGATTGTGTGATATAGATATTCCCCCAAAAATGTATTTAACTTTAGACTTTACAAAATCCATATAAATATCTCTGATTGTGACATTTGATATACTAGTATACCAGTGTGGCACATACTACACAGTGTATACTTTATACTGCACCCTATTTTCTAAAACAGACTAGTAGCATTGGAAACAGCATGCATACAATTATTTTAATACATTTATTTAGCAGTTTTAAATACGCAAACGCAAGAACTTTGCATTCCAATCGCTGAGTAAAGAAAGGTATTATACATCATATTTAAGATTATTTTCCCTACGCCTAACAAATCAATAGGAAATGGTCGTTTTAATCTTAATGTCTTAAGCACGTTACACTTCATGACTGAACACCTCGAATTTTTGCTTGCCCCCTGGCAATAATTCACTTAAACCTGTTTCACTTTAGCTCCATTTGTGCAAAAAAGGCAAAATCGAACTAAACCATTCTGTGTCAGCATTCTTTAAAGGAGAAAAGAGTCTGCAAGAATGAAATTTTAATCATTCTTATTGCTCAAGTGCAAAGTGCATATATAAATATTTAAGATACACTGCATAGTCATTGTTCTCAGTGCATAAACATTTCAGTGAGAAGTTTGAAAGATGCAGTTGTTATTAAATAATACTAATCCAGTACTAATACGAATATGAATTCTACTACTAATACTATAAAATTAAACCTGAAACTGAGGAAATCACCCAGAAAACAAACGAGTCAACCTTCAAATTTGGGATTAGGTGCTGAATCCAGACATCTGCTATAACCCTGTCTTGCTTTTTATGTCTAATTTCGGTTTTGTTAAAAAGTATCTGCATACTGGGCTTAAAGTTGACAAAGCCACCATACTCAGCACTTAATGACATTCCTTACTGATCTCTCTCTCTGTCCCCCGGCTTGCAAGTGATTTTAGATGCCAGCATACTAGAGAAAACAATTACAAGTGACATCTCCATTTGTTTTTTAAGACAGCCATCAAAAGCATTTACTCAGCAACTGAACAAGTAGACTAGTATTACTAAGACTACACTGAGGGGAAAGAAAAGAAATAATAAAGCAGCTTCCGCAAATAGAATACATAAAGGGGTCTGAAAATAAAATAGATGTCTTTTTCTGTAACACATGACAAATTAAAATTGGAAAACTTTTTCTGGAAAACAAAAAGCATAGGGATTTATTGGTTTTATCCCATTACCCGGCAGTACTGGGTATACACAGAAAAGCAGAACGATCATGAACCATGAAAACCTCAAAAATACAGCTTTTCAAGAAAGTCTTTGAAAAGACCTAATGCAATCTGGGTCACGATTCATAAAGACAATCACAATCAATTAAAGGCAGTATCCTAGTAACAGTCTTTAAATGTGAGATTTTGGGGGTCGAATCTTTTCACCCAAATCTGCTACAAACTAATACATCATCAGAAGCAAGACAGGAAGGAGGGTGTAGGTCTGTGGGGTTTGCCCGTCAACGATTGCCCAAAGAACGAACAAACTCACTGTGCATCAGAGTAATGTCAAACAAGTTTTCAGCTGTCAGTCATTCACTTAAATCTTGACAGCATCATGTCACTGTACAAACCATTTAAAAACGATAACAATAACAAACTAACTGAATAACCTCGCATGAAGCTATACAATAACAGCATAAGGCAATTTTTGGTTGATTTTGTCTCAAGTTAAACAGTATTTAGTCAGAATTTCCTGCTAGCACAGTGAAAATATAGATTTTTCAATATATAGTAAAATATTGCATTTGTAATGTTGTCTGTTGTTTCTCATAGGAATTTCACCCTTGGCACTGGGGATGCAAGAACTACTTCCATCAGACGCTGTCTTTGGAAACGACCTTGACCTGCCTGCTTGATTGGGATTTCCGCTTGACTTCAGACCAATGGGGAGTGTGTGTCATTTTAACAGAGCATGTACTTGAGGAAGTGAGCGAGAGAGACGGAGCGACAGACAGGGAGAGAGGGAACACTGAACAGACTTCCGAACTCATTTCTTGGAAGCTGAGTCGGCAGAGCTACCTGCCGGGAGTGGGACGAGGGCCAATCAGTTGATGTCATGAACCCCAGGGGCGGGATTTAATAACCTTTACTGTGCCGCTGGCCCTTTAGTATGGCTTGGTATTTCAGTGTGTGTTTATGTGGGAAACAGTAAAAGACACTATGAGCAATGCTACATGGAACATTCAGGTTTTCTCCAACAAGCTGTTGTCAAGAAGTCATCTTTTATAGATGTGTTACATGTTTGTGTCTGTCATACTGTGCCAATCATGCTGGGAAAACCTCAGTCAGGTTTTTATGTTCGCACAAACTTTTGGAGTCTTGAAATATCATTATGAAATATAAGTTTTATGTAAATACACAAGGGACACAATTATGGGCATCAGTGTATTGACACACATAATGTTTTTTTTTTATTTTGCCTTGCATCGTGACTGCCGCGATGTGACTATTGCGCATATGTAAATCGCGATGACGATGCTGAAAGGATGTATCGAGCAGCTCTAATTAAGGGTGCCGATACTTTTGGCCATGACAGGCGTGAGATATTAAGATTTGTGTATTAGATTTTCTATGTTAAAATTTGTTCTTTATTTAATTTACATTTTTTTCACAGATATAAGCTTGCTTTGAAGCTGATGTTCATAAGGGCATGTGCTTGACTGAATATATGACAAGACATGTGTACTGACCGGAACTCCCTGTGGTACTTTCTCTAACAACAGCCTCAGCCATTAGAAGTGAGTTTATGTGTGCAAGCGGTGTGCACACACACGTGTGGTATAAATGAAGTGAAAGAGATTTTTGCTTTTGTGATTTTGCCTGCTGTAGATCTCAAACCTGGAAAAATCCATTTTAGTCAACAATTAGTTTAGACCTTAACAACAAACTGTTTCCATTTCAGATACATCAGGGTATGACCTGGACTTGATGTGCATAAACAGCACAGTAACAGGTGTGAGCAAAGACTAATTCAAAATGACTTGTTCTTTCTGTCTAATGTAGTGTAGTGTTTGGACGCGTGTCCACACAGAAGGTCAACTCAGAAAACAGGGCCAAGTATGAGGGCACCATCTGTCCCATATGCATGTCTGCTTTTGTGTTTGAACAACAATGTCAACACTCAAGCGTCCAAGTCATATGCATTGTGCCAAGATTAACAACAAAAGATTATGGTTTATAGATTAAGGGCAGATCTTTGTTAAATAATAACATGTCATACAGTACTGTTTAAAAGTTTGGGGTCAGTAGGATTTGTTTTCATAAAATAAATTAATACTTTTAATCAGCAGGGATGACATGAATTGATCAGAACAAGCCAAATAAATTGTACCATACATATGTTTTAAATAATTTTAAATTCATGATGTATGGAAAGCTCTATAAATATTTTATTTTAAATTAAGAAAGTTTCACATTATTACAGTTTTACTGTATTGTGATCAAAAAGATGCATCCTTGGTGAGTAGAATAAAAATAAAAATGAACTAAAATCTGTTCATATTAACCCCATAACCTTGACAACTGGAAAAGCAGAGCTATTTAAGTTTTAAAAGTTTATTTCAGTCATTCATATGACTTTTCAACCTTTATTTAATTTTATTAAATTATATTTATCCTAATATAATTTAACATCTGACAGAAATTTGCTTTAAAATCACTTTTTTTTGTTTTATAAAATTACCCACATTAACCCTATAACCTTGATAAATGGAGGAGCAGAGCTATTTAAGTTTTAAATGTTTCATTTGACCCTTTTTTTGCTTATCCTTTTAATTTAACATCTGACAGAAATTTGCTTTAAAAAATCACCTTTCTAAAGTCATTCGTTTCATAAAACACAGTCGTGGCCTAATGGATAGGGAGTTGGACTTGTAACCCAAAGATTGTGGGTTTGAGTCCCAGGTCCGGTAAGGATTGGGTGAGATTAGTGAATAATCAGCGGTCTCTCCACCTTCAATACCAAGACTGAGATGAGACCCTTGAGCAAGGCACCGTTTCCCAACTGCTCACCTGTAAGTAGCTTTGGATAAAAGCGTCTGCTACATGAAGAAATGTAAAATGACTCAAGCAAACATTTCTAAAGCCATTTTCAGTTTACTCAGCAATGACATCTTAACTGGCAATTACATTCCCTTTCAGTCTCTCTCTCTCTCATACACTCTTATACATATGGCCTCAGTTGGGCCAAATGGCTTTTCATGTCGAAGTAAAAATGAGAAGAAGAAGCTAAGAGAGTAGAGATCAGGGAATAGAGGAGGAATGGAGGGAAACGCAAGACAGGGAATGAGAGACACTCCTAAAAAGCAAGAGAGATACACAATATCCCTAAAGTAGAGCAGCCATCTCTCTCAGTTTCCTTTTCTCGTGCCCTGAGGCAGTTTTCCCAATCACAAAACAAACTAAAACCCAGATAGTGGAGTTTACATAGAGCGTGCCAGAGAGTGCAGGTGAACGTTAAAAAGTGTGTCATGCTTGTGTGGGTGGAGTCTGGCTGAATGCACTTGGTGCTCAAACACCCTCAAAGTTTTAGGACTCAGGACGTGTTTTGGCAGAGTTGGGGGAGTTGCCATGGTGATATGGGGGTCTTGGTCTTGCGTAACTGGTTAACACTGACAGAAATAGTCCTGAAAGAGTGTGTGAGAGAAGACAGTGAATGAGAGCAAAAGAAAAGCAGCACAAGAGGGAGGAACCCTGCTGAGAGGAGTGGGATGGAGGATTTACTCAGGGATTCTTTCCTTTTATTAAGACTTACAAAAATGAAGTTTTTCACCTCTGTTAATGTCTATTTATTCTTCTATGGAGTGAAAAGCCTCTGTTTGTGTATATACACGCATTAAGATATATGTGGTTGTCTCAAGGATGTTAATTACTCCATCATTTAAGTCACATCTAATGCAATTTAAATGTAAATATTGACAGCTTTGGTTTGGAGGAAGAAATGTCGTGCTCATGGATGCTAGTGGATGTAGGCCATTATACTGCATCTGTCCCTGGGCTACGGCACAACAATGAAGTCTTTCATTCTCTCTGTGGCCCCATATCAGCCCCCTCCCCGTTAGATCCACACACACACACACACACAAACCATCCACTCCCTAAACCTCACCACCTCCTCTTTTCTTTCCTCTCCTCCTGACCTCTTTATCACATTCTCTCATGGTTTTGTAAGACTGCCATTAGCATCAGCTGCACAGTTGAACACAAACATTTCTAAAACATAAATTCCTTTGCACTAACTTTGTCCGGGACATTAAGAAAGCTTTTTAATGGCAAGAAAAGGCGATAAGTAGTTTTTGTATGGTGAATCGGAGCTCAATATATTTAAGAAAAATCATTGGTGCACTGCAAAAATGCTTTCTAAGACTAGATTTTTTTGGTCTTATTTCCAGCCAAAACATCTAACAATTCTCAAATCAAGAAGGATTTTCTAGAAACAATTACTGTCTTGTTTTTAGTTTTACTTGAAACAAGCAAAATAATCTTGTTTTCTGTTTGAAATAGGAATATTTTGCTTAACCCACTGGCAGATTATTTTGTTTGTTCTAAGCAAAACGTTTCGCTTGTTTTTTCTGAAAACAAGACAGAAATTTTTTCTTGTCTAGGAAATTCTTCTTGATTTCAGAATTTTAAGATATTTTGTCTGGAAACAAGACAAACAAATCTAGTCTTAGACAGCATTTTTTTGCAGTGTGTAGTATCAAAATAAGAAGTTATAAAAAAAAGTGGCAGACGCAGAAATTAAGTTATCAAATTAATATGACACAAGTTAATAGGTTCTTGAACTGGACCACATAACTGTGTTCAGTGTGTTGTTGAAATTATTGACTATGACTTATGCCAAAATCACATTAGAGCAATGCATGCAACTAAGGCATCTTGAAGTTCAAGAAGTTCTTTAGCAGTTTACGTCATTCCATTTTATTACACATTACGTAATTTCATTTTTTTCATTGTCTTTGTATGTATGGACCATTTTGGTTGTTACCGCCATCCTGATTTCAAGTCAGGAATTTTAAGTCAACAACACCAGAAACATATTTACTGAGAAAAATGGTTACGGGCTCATTACTTATCTTACCTGCTGTATGTATGTACTTCATAACTACTACTAAATAGCCAACATTTTAAAAGGCATGCTAACAAGCGAGAATTGGTTCCTATTCTATTTTTTTCCTTTATGATAGTGTCATTCTTTATATTTGGAAATTTGAATTACCTGATCTCTGGATACAGGTACATCAAACTATTCATTATCAGAATTCATTGTTGATATTGTATCTGTCAGGTTCTACAGTAAAGTCATTCACTGCATAAAGATAGGGAACTTCTACACAGACAAACACACAAAGCTGGACACATATTCAAAAGCAAACCTGCAAGTATGGTACAAATATGTGGAAGAAAAAATGAGGACAGTATGTGTAGGTTTACACAGCTATACTGTAGAAGTTATCTGAGCCTTACAAAACCAAATCTATGGTATGAACACATTTAGACAGCTAAGTAAACAAGTGTGAGAGTGTGTGACGTCTCACCAGATATCACTTTTGCTATAGCGTCACTTTGCATATATATATATATCTATATATAAATCAATATGCACTAGAGGGGAAATGAATGACGTTCTTTCATTTGGCAGTTAGCCTGGATTGATTTGCTCTAAAGGGTCATAGATGCATAAGAACTAATACAGCTTTAATAAGCCCCTACATCATATACAGGCTTTTCCTTGACATTATATAAAGATTTGCATTTCTCATTTGGTCAAACATAAACATATTAAAATTCTGGCTCTATTTATCATGCCTGGTAATAAACAAAAACCTCATGAACAAGACTTGATAATAATAGATGCTATGTAGAATTTCATTCAGAAGACATACACTGCATTATGGTCTATTCATTGCTCCATTACACAGATTAGATGAAGGCTTAATACAATTTTTAGTCCTATTTACAATATTTCTTGGCTGAAATAAATGGTGTTTCCAAAATAGTAATGGAATGAAATAGTAAACAAAAGAAAGAGGAGATAAAAAGGGACCAGGTCAGTGACATGGTTATGCGTTGTTTCCTTCATTGGAAGCGGACCACTTTCCAGTTATTTTTAGGTCTGATAACACAAGACCCAAGGAGCTGTCAATCACACGCTGGCATTCTAAGGAGACATACTGCAAGCTGACCTTTAACCCAGGCATCGCAGAGAGACTGACAGAAAGCGAACGCTGCCCAATGCTGACTGAGCTCAGAAAGAGTCTGTGAAAGATTGTCCAAATCTTCAGCATTAATATATCCTCTTATACTGACACACACTCACGCAATGTCTGGGTGGAATGAACGTGTTCCCAGTGCAACAGTAGGTATGTGTGAATATTGCTCAAAAGAACATATCCACATTCCTATAATTGGACAGAACTGCCATCCAACATTTACCCACACACAGAAGGGAAAAAAATATGGAACGAGTCCCAAACAAGTCAAGACAAGTGACAACCTCAGTGGAGGAAATATATCACGATCCTTCAGAAATCAATCTAAAATTAAAATAGTTTGCTTAATAAACATTAACTATATTAATAACTGTACAATGCACCATTAACTCACACTTAACCTTGAGCTGTAGCAACTGTTCATTCAGACATGCTTCTGTTAAGCCACATCATGGAAAGCTTCTTCACTGCATAAACCAAGTTATTTTTAAGTATTACTTCGTGGTTTCATGTACACACAATCACACATTCACAGCAGGTGCGTAAGAAAAGCTACTCATCAGGGCTCAATTTAAAGAGCTGACTTGCCACACAAAACTTCATCCGATGACAGCTATAAAAGCTCAGTTTCTCAATAACATGTGGAGAAAATGGAAAAAAGAGGAAAGAGAGAAGGAAATAGGCTGTAAAGAAGGTCAGTACAAATTATTTACTGTTGTTTTCAGAAGAATCTAACACAACAAGGGCATGAATTCGAGACGTGTCTCTGAGGGAACCCACTAACCCAGAAAATATCAGCAGTGAAACACATTAGACAAACTGACAGTGACATTTCACTAAAAAGCCCAGAACAACTTTATCAGTGGGTCCTATTTATGTACTTTTTCCACACTATTTACACCCAGAAGCAAGTCCATCATACCCTAGACATTGTTGTATATTATTAAAATTTTAACAGTAAAAGAATCCGCTAAATATTATTTAAAATAATAATTTTATTAAAATTATTATTATAATATATATATAATTAATATTATTATTATTTTTATTTATTTTTTTACATTTTATTAGTAGTAGTAGTACTATCATTAGATTAAGATTTAATATTTCTGTCACAGTTTCTTCAAGTTAAACCAAACCTGTTTTAATGAGACTTTGTGAAGCCCTTTCAGGCTTCAATGAGTTTGTTTTGTTGATCAGCTGGAAATAAATCCTTCTGAAAGTGATTCCAAATACATCGTCTCTGATTTTTCATTATATATATATACATATATATTTTTTTTCATCAACTTATTTTACAAGTTATTTCCATTCTTTCGATCGCTTGATGTATATCTTGGCATTCCATGTCCATTATTGTGAAATATTTCCGATCTCAGCATCCTCCAATTTTAATGTTGTTCTTCTTTGCTTCTGTTGTTAAACGCCACGTACAAATGACATCACTGTCGACTGGCTTACTTCAGTGCAAATGCAACCCATCAAATGCAAAATCATCCCAGTACATTAGTAATGTTCTTTTAGTTCTGGAACTAATGTGCGAAAGAACCTATTGTTATCATACTTGGTGTGAATGGGACTTTAGTATCATCAAAGAGAAGAGAAGAGAAGAGAAGAGAAGAGAAGAGAAGAGAAGAGAAGAGAAGAGAAGAGAAGAGAAGAGAAGAGAAGAGACTAACACAGGATAGAAAGCTCTATGAAAATCTTGCAGCTGAAGCACTTTGATCTCCCGGCAGGCCTGTCACAATCTCTAAAGGTAACAAGTCATGCACTCACATTCAAATTCCTGCTCCATGTGATCAAGCAACAAATCCAACTTAATTTGTCTTGGAAATTTACTTCAGCTACTAGGATCTGTATGAGTACATGTCGAGTACATATAGAAAACTAGTATACACACACACTGACCAATCAACCAAAATAATGGCAGTCATCTCCAATTTCCATTTGCTGTAGACCCTGCAGAGATCATTCATGGGAAATAACAAGGCTTTCAGTGCCCCACTGTCTGTGAGTGTGTGTGTGTGTGTGTGTGTGTGTGTGATCTCTCTTTTATCAATGTGCAGCACATGAAATATGAAACCTCTGGTGGAAAAAATACTATCAGGATACACCCTAAACTTTAAGCACACACTTGTAGACTCTGCAGAGAATGTGATAAATATAGAGGAACAGGCTGTTTTTTTCCCAGCTAATGAGTCTTACACTGCAATAGAGGTGTCTGAGAAAACAGCTGCTGTGGGCCAATCAGTAGTGATTACTCAGCACAGTCTGTGTCTGAAGAACTTACCCTGATTCTTCTCATAGCAGCGACAATCTCCATTCGACTGTTGGGTCTTGGGACATCCAGGCTGCCAACATACTGCAAAAGAAACACATGTTTCAATGTTAGACGAAGAGCATTCTGTTTAAACTGTTATTAACTGCACCAGAGGAACCGCTCAGTCTAAAATTAATGAGGCAGCTTCATTTGCACAAACACACTTTCTAGGTTAATGAATGCCAAGTTACTTTTGCATTGGCAGGACACTGGCAGCCTCATTTCTCAAATTTTATTCATGCTTAAATGTAAATCTAAATCAGCAATTCTCAGTTGCTTTTGTTTCAAGGCCTACATTCAGACAAATTATGACCGTACTCATTTTGTTCGTGTTTGTTATATAATGGTAAACAACAAGTGTTCTTAAAATCAATCAATAATATGTATCAATATAGACAAGAATGGCATAAGCCCTACAATATGCAAAGATAAAGGGCTATTTTGCACATTTGTGACCCTGGCTGTGAAAACTCATTTTTTATGATTTCTACAGTTTTCTTTCAGAAAGTCATCCTTCATGACTTAAAGAACATTGTTTAAAAAGGTAACCTTGATATATTTAATACTGACTAAGTGAGGCCATGTCAAATACTGCAATTATAGTGAAATAAGTGGTGAAAATTAAGCTTTGATGCATGTTATCTCATAATTAGCTACCGAGACTTTGGCCTGGATTTCACAGACAGGGTCACATTTATAAAAAAACAGTCAGTAGACGTTAGCCTGTACAAATCTGTATTGCTTCAAGTTTTATTATTTGCATACATAATACAAGCAAATCTGATTCGACATTGTCAGGAAACTAATGAGAGAAGATATTATTATTTTACAAATTTCACTTACCAAAAATTCACAGCAAATGCATAAAACCCTCAAGAAATCACCTTGAACACCACTTCCATTTTCTTTAGGAAATGTCAAATCTAGTTATACATATGATTTACTGTTTCAATCAATTATTCAAAATACGAACATTTTATACAATAAAACTATGGTAAAACAAAACGTCCATGAAAACGAAGAGTATAAAAACGGATGATTCTGTATCTATCCCTGACACAACATTACATATTTCTAAATGAGTAGATCAGTGCCAGGCTGCCAGCTGCAAATAACACGCTTAATCAAGTATAGGTTCAGTGTTTACAAACAGCACAGTGTTCATTCTTGCTTGTAATGACCTGTTCTTAAGCTATACAGAGATGCTGACCTTAAATACTTATCTCCAGCTTCCACAGTCTAAATCCAGCAGAGAGGGACAGCACTACTGACAACAGTTCAGCAAAAATAGCAACTTATACAGCTGATTTAAGCTTTGAAAGACAAGACTGCAGGACTGCAGTCAGAATGTGTGACTGTGAATGTGAGTGGTTCTAGGTCTTGGCTTTCCAGCTTTGGCCAATAAAATTCCTGGAAGATAATCCTGCATCACAAATTGGAGCTAAAATTACTCCGCGATAGGCTTCCGAGTGGCTCAGTATACAAAGCTTTAGGTTTCCTTAGGCATTTAGCTGTCTGCAGATTTGAAAAGCTTACAGAAAATCTCTCTGGGAAAACACCAGTATTTATGACATACATGAGACAACAGACTGCAATATTTTTTAAATATGCAAGTGCATGTAGAGCATGTAGATTTATTAAAGAAATGACTATGTTAAAAATAGACAGAGGAGTTATCTGGGATGTCCTGGCTTTTATTAATGGGCACTAATTAAATATTTATTAACCAGGCAGTTTTATACAGGACAGGACAGTGGTTGCTGTATATGAATATAAGCAAATAAAAAAACACATACAGGTCATTGATGTTGATCAAAAATATATGAATTAAAAATTAACTTCACAGTCGAGCACACAAGAACATGTTTTCAGTTTCTGGTTTTAAACTCATTTTGAGGGCTTAAAAAAGTAACCTTTATCTAATTTTTGAGAAAAATATAATATATACATATATATTATTTATTGATATTTTTTTTTGTATCATTTAACATTGTAACCACCTGATAAAAGTCAGCATGGCACAACCAACATCTAAAGCATTTGTTCTCATGTAAGAAAAAAACGTTTAAATTCAGATATTATTATTTAAATATCAAGGATTAATTTTTTTTTTTTTAAGTGTAAAAAGACATCTTTTCCCACTCAAGACATTTTGTCATCGACCCTAACGTCTACTCTGTGACATTTTTATTTGTTGGTGCCTAATGTCATCGCTGCTACCTCAAACACGATTCCGGCTGTCTCGTGTGTATTTACTCCCGCGAACAGCCAATTCCCCGTTTGACGTGCATGCACACTCCAATGACTACGTCAAAGTATAGGTTAATAGAATAACCAGCAATGGCGATGTTCACCTTGGCTTGGAAGTGTATTCCGTGTTGATACGCTTCCTCGTTGTGAAGCGGGACTCGAGAATCCGCCACATCGTCCACCAGGTTGTACCTGTTTCTCCCGTGCATTTTCATTGGGACCGGTCCAGATGCTCGGCGAGAAAATTCATCAGCCAGTTCCCAAGCTTCAAAACTACTGCCAACTAAAAAGACTGCTCCAGTTTAACCCGCAGAAAACAAGTCACGGATACAAGAGCGATTCAAAGCGAGGGAGCCCATTATAGTAGCAGCCCGGGAAAAGCTGAATGAAATCACAGGCGCTTCAGCACAAAAGAAATGGGTTGGGCGCCTCTTTCCCCCTCTCTCAGCCCGCAGACATCAGCTGCGTTTATACAAGTCTGGCTTCGGCTCAAGTTGTTCAAGTGCCTCAGCAAGAAGTTTATAAAAAAGAGGCGCTATAAGTAAATTCTGAATCCCTAATGAAGGTTTTATTTGCGTTGCTCTCTTCAGCCTCTGATGCAATTCTTATGGAGCAAAGTTCCGTCTGCTTTTAGGAACAACCTGCAAGTCTTTCAAACACCATATTTAGCATAATAAAAGCAGTACTTCCTTATAGTTCGTAGATGAATTACAACACAATACAACAAGTTCCCATGGGCTATAGCCTATGCAAAATACCACAGGTTAAGAAAACCCCACTTGATTAGATTTTGGTGCACTGTAAAGCAATAGGACGTTTACATTTGTGAAATAGCCTATTTAATAGATTCTGTAACTCAGAAAATGGTTTGGAGATTGGCTTGGCCCAACTCCTCAGTGAACAGATTTAAATTAAAAGAGGAGAGTTTTACTGGAGTTTATGTGGAGAGAATGAGGCTAGCTCGCTACTTTTTACACCAATATTTAATTTCTCTCTAGACACACACTGATTTTTATTTGCGATAAATACATGAAATTATTATATTGAATATTTGCACAATTATTGCCAAAATCAAAATCAACAAAACAAACAAATAAATAATAAATATATGAATAATTATAACAATCAATTATTGTTAGCAAATATTTTAGGGAATTAAATTTTATTTTAGGTAAATAAATGAAGTAAACAGACAGACAGACAGATAGATAGATAGATAGATAGATAGATAGATAGATAGATAGATATAATAGAAATAGAAATAAATAAATAGATAGAAATAAAATAACAACAGAATCAAGCGACAATTAAATAGATAATAATAAAAAGAAAGTAAGAAAGAAAAGAAAATCATGTACTCATTCTCATCATGTCATTCTTCTAAAAATTCTTTGTTCTGTGATTTGAGAACTCCTCTAAACAAGAATAGATATCTTTACTGGGTAGCCTACTGCCAAACATTACAGAGACTGTTAATGTGAAAGAGGAAGCTTCTTTTTCAATTTTGACACAAGTGCTCCCTCTGCTGCATCACAGAGGCATTACAGACAAATTATGGGTTTTTAAATTAAACGCTAGTCAAATTTCTCAAAATAATTGTATCAGGTGACAGCCGTCTATAGGTCATTACATTTAAGATCTTTATATATTATGTGTGTGTGTATCTATACTGAGAATTGTCACATTTTTCACATTAATTTCAACGCAGTGAAGGACTATATAAATAAATGTAGTTTTCAAAATAAATAAGAAATTAGGCCTATAAAAGCAAAATATAATATTTTTCACGAATGGACTCTTACTTATGGACCCTACAGTATATACACATAAACTGAGATAAATAATAAATGTTGTGTAGCCGCACACCGTCACAAACCATTCTACTTACTGATTTTTCGCTTCGCGTATAGCGTGAGTCCAGTACAATATGTTGCTACCGTGTGCCTCTACGGCTTCCGTTAGCCGCGTTGCGTTGTCAACGGGACCAAAACACCAGCAGCGACAGCACACAGGACCTTTACTTCTAGACTGTCCGCTGGCCATCAGCTGACACCTTACCTGTCCGCTTGCATTAGCTCTGCTACTTCTTAGCAAACAGCAGGTAACGTTAAAGAGAATGCACGCGATGTTTTCATTTGGAGAAACGGCGTCCGTTTAAAAGCGCGAGAACAGTCGGTGCTTCTCACCGGCACTTTAAAAACTGACAGGGGAAATGCGGTGATGCGCACAGCCATGCCCTGCGCACGTCGTCCACATATTTATACAGCGATATGTGCTGTTAGTTGAGTATTGCTTTATAGAGAATGGGATGAACTAGGCACAATTACATTCATATGCAGCTTGTGGTATTATTGTAGTTAACGTTAGTTAAGAACATAATTTCCCATTAAAAGGATACCGGACAGCTCTTGCGTCCCCTGTCCCGTTAAATCACCATCAAAAATATCCAGCACGCTGTAGTGATGTGTAATCTGTCAGTGCTAATAACGTTCAAATTGTGATCATGGAGTCGGCGCGTCTTCACGCTAGTTTATCTGGCTTTATAGTTGGCTTTTATAGACTGGTTTTCTCCTTTTGCGCTTTAGTTTGTCTCGTTAGCACCTCATGCTAGTAGATTATCCTTATACATTCATCAAATCTAAATGAGATAACAAACAATCCGACCATTAGCTAACACTATGAGCGATCACTATGAAAGAGTCAAGATTGAGCTCCAGCAGATGAAGGAGGTGGAGAACGAGGCCGCGGCCGACGAGGAGCAGCTGTTTCCGGCCCCGGTCTCGCCAGTCCCCGCTGACGTTTCCTTCACTTCTCGGAGAGACCTGTCCAAAAGTAGCATTAACGGGAGAAGTCGGAGCAAAAGTAGGAGCAAAGCAGACGGTCAGGAGAGACAGGTGAACGGCAAACAACTGACGGATCAGTCGCCGCTAAAGTCAGACTATTCACAAGGACAGAGCCGTGTGAGCAATGAGCCAAACCTTCACATTAAAGGAACGGCAAGGTTTTTAAAGGGTAAAATTGCGGCAAACGGCCACGTTGAGTCATGCAAGAGACAGACAGATGGGAAGTGTGAGCATCACGGCAAAGAGGACGAGAGCAAAGTGGCCAAAAAGAGAAAAGCTGTGACGGTGGACACCTCTAAGGCAAAGACATCTCTGGAGGCGCTAAAGATGAGCATCAGACAGCTGAAGTGGAAAGAGGTGAGAGAGCCGCTGTGTTATGACACCACATAACCTTTGACTTTATCTGCCTGTCATTCCGATTACAAGGCCTGATCATACGGCTGTAGCATGCCATCTATTGTTAGGATATTCTTAGAAAGGTATTGTAGTTAAAAGTATTGTAAATCCTAAAAAGAAGTCATACTAAGCCAATTTTCCACTAGCTTATATGATTCTTTAGGGTCTTAATGGAAAGTTTGCTTTATAGTTTGTTTTAAAATTTCTCAAAGATAGTGTAAAAACGCTCATTTTACCCTGTCGAAAAAAGCTCTTTAGAAACCACTCTGTTTTGTGTACTTCCCCTTTAAATCTTCAGTAGCTCCGCTGACCCCGCCCCTCTTTTCTGAGGCGCTCTCAGAGGATCTTTTTTCAGCCAAAAAAGAAAAAAAAAATAATCTTTTTTCAGCCATATTCATAGTGAAACTTGCTAATTAGCATATTATCAGGAAAGGCTATTTGCAAAGATTCATTACAAGACATTATACTCACTGCTTCTGTAGGTGAGGCTGGATCATGAATGATTTGTGCGAACATTAGCGCATTTCCCTTCAAAACCAAACATAAAGTTAATCCTCCTTGTCTTCAGTCACTCAGATGTAGGGGGTAAAAGACTACTGCTCTGTCCTCATGTTAGTGTGGGATGCAGGAGAATATAATTATTTGCGGGACTCCCGCAAAATGGATTTATATTAAAATTAATTTAATGAAAACAAATATTCAGTTATTTATCTAATGCACAAAAGCAACAAGAACGAATTAAGGAAAAACCATTTTCAGGCGCTAGTGCGGAAGCTAACTCGTGTGGTCCATGCGTGGAACTATAGACCCACACCGAGGCGCAATGTCTGAAGAGCATGACACAGATGGAAGCTAAGTTGTACTTTTTCTACATTGCTGAAGGAAAAAAAGGCTAATGCACGTTCTGAAGCAGCATTAGGCCAAATGCTTTTCTGTTTGACCACTTGAGAAATCAACGTTTATTATTATTTTGTTTCACTGCGAAATTATCAGCCTATTTCTAACTGTATTTCTGTGTTCTGAAAAGCTCCTAGTTCGTGTCCATGTTCATCATTCCTTTTAATTAAACTCAAATAAAACGAAACATATTTGTTTATTTTCCATTTATTTGTTATTTATATTCAAAAGGGAAGCAAGTGAAAGAAATAATAGAGTAGCGGGAAGAGGAGGAGAAAATAAAACTACTTATATGTTTACCTGCGGGCTTTTTTAGCGGGCGGGACCGGGAAAAAACTTGAATACTGTGGGCGGGAGCGGGAGAAAATAATATATATTTTTGTGGGAGCGGGACATAATCTTGCGGGAGCGGGACTGAAAATTCTGTCCCGCGCAGGTCTCTTGTCTGAGGTAAGATGCCAGTCCAGTCTGTGAGACACGCCGCTGTCAATCATCTA
The DNA here is from genome assembly GCA_032361065.1 of Enteromius trimaculatus. Taxonomy (NCBI): domain Eukaryota; kingdom Metazoa; phylum Chordata; class Actinopteri; order Cypriniformes; family Cyprinidae; genus Enteromius; species Enteromius trimaculatus. Next base: position 7,659,568 of record JAUMHP010000046.1, read on the forward strand.
TTGTGGGAGTGGCCTCTGTCGGTGTGACGCCACACCGACATGCATTTGAGAATGGCTTGATTTCTGAAGGGGCAACTTATTTTTATTAAATTAAACGACAACTACTGGTTGGATCTTTATCATTGTGGGGTGGTTGTGTACACACACTCCCAACACACATTTCAGTCCAAACAGCTTGTAGAAGTGCACGTAGCACTGGATAACCCCTTCAAAGTCCCAGTAAAAGTGTAGGGCGATAGAAAATACAGTATGTACAGTATAAAAACCATAACACCTATGGATATCTCCATAAAACATGGAAACCCCAATGTGTGTCTGTTAGGAATAATGTGTTTTTGGAGTCATACACCGCTTTGCAATATTTAGTTGTCTGTGTATTTCTTGTGTAGAGTACATCTGTGAATACTATTGTACATCAGTAAAGCCGATGCACACCTTTGCTTGAAAATGAATGGATGAATCCATTGGACTTATCAGCACTTTCTTTAGACGTCTGGTATGTAAACAAACACTTACTCTTGACTTGTAGGCTTAATATTTCAACAGCCATTGCCAGTCTTTAACCTTCTCCTTCAACACATGTGACAAACACACGCATATGGTTACACTTGACTGTCTATGTAAAGTCACTCTACATTAAAAAAAGAAACGCTCATTAAAACATTAATAAGATGTCAAACTATACCATGTGGTGCACAACACCTGGCAGGTTGGAGATAGTGAATGGTTCTGTTGAGTGAATGTCTACACCCCCTTCTGCTCGTCTGAAATATTATGAGCCTTTGTAATTTAGCGCTGCCTTGTTAAAGGTCGGTTTCAAGTTTAAGCGTATCCATTATACCTTTTATCCTGTCTGCTACACCAAAGACTGTTTCAAGGGCACGATATGTTTCCGCCTGTGGTTTAAAAAACGTTTGGAAGACTATCAATCCTTGAGGTTATTTAGAAACATAAATGCGTAGATCTAATTCTTAAAATTATATAGGCTAATCTGGAAGCGCTTGATATGTGCTCATTAGGTTTAAAATCTGCTACATGAGCTAAAAGTCAGAATTGGCTATCAACAAGCTGGCAAACCGATGGCAGTTGTTGTCATTACCCAGTCAATGTCTTAACTGGGTTCAACTGAAGTTTTCTGTGCTACTCAGATGGGTCTTTGTGAAACTGGATGATGTAAGGCAGACTTATCACAGTAGGTCATCTGTGATCTGTAGTACCTGGTAATACTGTGAATACCTAAAACAGTTTGGTTTTTTATTTATTTGGATCTAAAAAGCTCTTATGCCATTATCCAAATTGCCTTTATCTAAATCTTAGTGCATTGCATTTACATTTTTTTAAACACAAAAGGTGGTAATGCAGCTGAATGCTGACTTTGACCATATGGTCGTGCCTTTACAGTGGTAAATGATTAGACTCAATCTGGGATAATCCCACATTTCTGTATTCCCACTGCTCTCTATGCCTGTACGGTACAGTATGTTATAATAGGATGCTATGCACTGCAGATCTACATGTGTTGTAATTTGTAAATTTAGATTGGATTTAATATGGATTCTCCACGCATGGGTTACACATACAGTACTCGGCACAAAAGCACATACTTGCATATCCGTTTGACTGTAACATGTGAGAAATATCTGAAGGGGGTCCAGGATGATGTGACAGGGGTAATGATCCTCCCTGGGTAGAGATTATTAGTTGGTTGGTGGGTTAACACCATGGCAGCTTCCGTGGTGGGTAACATATTGAAATACTATAAAAGGCCAACTTCCATATTTTTAAAGTTTGCTTGAAATGCTTGCTTGAAACTTTCATTTCTTTGAAAGTGATCGCTGAGTAATATGTTTAAGAGATACTGGACTCTGGACTCTTCTAATAGTAAAACACTGTTAATGATAGTTAAAGTATAACAAATTATAAAGAAAAAACAATACAACTTCACATAGCAGGAAAGTGCTTTCCAAAAGGATGTTTTGCATTTCGTCGGACTTGTTAAATGCATAGAATATTTTGAATTGAAGTGCTTTTTTTAAATTTTTTTATTTGTTGGTGCAAAAGTTTTCTCTTCAGTGTTTCGTGACAATTTCACGTGTCTTGTACCTGCTACATAATTCCTAGTAACTTCATTTAAGCAGTTACGGCTAAAGGTGATTGGATTGAAAAGGCATGTCCTTGTTTTCTGACCTGCTCCACAGCTACTGTGATAGAGCAATAAAATGTTATTCATGTTTAAGACCTCTACACTAACCCTGATGCATCAGACAATAACAAAAAACCCTAACCCTAAATAAAAACCACTTTGTGTTATTATATAAAAAGATTCTTCCAAGTTCACACACAAATAAAAAATTACATGTTGTTCCAAAGCTGTTTGTTTCTTCTTTTTTTTTTCTGAAGTACTGTAAGTGGTCCCCAAAACATTTATAGTTACCAACATTCTTCAAAATATATTTTTGTTTGTTATCTTGAAAATAAACAGAGGTTTGGAACAGACTGAGTGGACTAAATGATTAAAGAGCTCTTTTTGGGAACGCTAATGCTTTAGAAAGTTTACACAAAGCTATTAGTGCAGCCAGTGCACTTACAATAATTACTGGTCACTAAATCTGACTATACCAACGTTTATCCAAACTTAGCAGATTTAATTGAACTGCCTAGTTTAGTTTTACCCTGCTTCAGTCTTTTTTTAAACTAAAATGCAATTCTAGAAGAATGCAAATAAATAGATAATTGTTTTTAGAGGAAAAAAAAGAAATAAACAGAAACCATTTTTTGGTTATGCCAGTTTCATCCAGTGATTTATCAAGTCATGCACAGGAGCAGTAGTGCTGCACAAAATTGCTGCTCTTCAGATGAAAGCAACTGGAGCGAATAAAGGTCACTCGTTAATTGTTCTGCTACAGTCTGTGATGTCTGTTTTTCGAATACGTGCACACTTTGGTTTTACTTTATGAATGATGGTATATGTTTTATATTTGCTACTTTTCATTTATTCCTGAGCCTATGAAATAACAAGGGCTGAACCGCTGTCATTGACAGCTTTTATGATCTTTGTGAGAATATTTTGGAGAAAAAAAAAAAAAAAATAGCCTTCACAACTGTAGCTATACCTGTAAACCTGCGTGAACTCCTAATCTGATCAAATTTCTGTGTGCCAGCTGACCAATACAGGAGCACCTCCTCACACTCCATTAACCTGTTAAACAGTGACTTGATCCTACCAAAATCCAGCTCAAGACACATAAATTAGTCTATTCTAAGCACACTACCTGCATCCTGATTAGTGCCCTTGATAACCTGCTTCACTCTTAGACCCTGTAGCCTAGTCATCATCATAAACAGTCAGCAAAGTTTTTAAAATGGATTTGAAACTGGACCAAAACATGTAAATTATTGATGTAGTAACATATCTTAACCCTGCCTCTGTAAACGACACTGTTAGTGTTCCAGAAGTATGAAGTATGTCTCAGCCATGATATGCATACTGTAGGAAAGAGTAGAATTTGTCCTGCAGAGGTGAGCTGCTGTTATTCTAGTACAGTTAGTCATAGTCAATGTTTTGCATCCTTGTCAAAAGTGTGACATGATTGATGGTTTTCCTCGTTTACTTTGCCTCAAGTCTCTTTCTTTTGATCCTGCAGTTTCCGATGGGTAGGCGGACAGCCTGTGATATCTACTGGCATGGCGTCTCTTTTCATGACAATGAGAACATCATCTCTGGGCAAGTCAACAAATTCCCAGGTAAACTTCACAAAAAGTTGGTCTTCAGAGATCTTTCTATAGTAGAAATAACATATTTTGTCATTTTAATAGGACATATTCACAATATATAAAAAAGCCCACAATTTAAAGGGCAGTGGGATCTGTCATTTAAGTAATTTTGTAATCCTAGTTTTAAAACTGCTACAATATTTGAATTTAAAAATGGTAAATCTGGTTTTGATAGGAAACATAATGCTAAAAAATATAATCCACATTGTTGCTGATTCACCCCTAATTTAATTTTCAGTGTTTATTAATAGCTTCAGATCTGACATATCTTCATTTACAAAAAAAAAGCAGGTGTTATGCTGTTTCTCACCATGGCAACTGCATGCACATTTGTGTTGAATGCGCTTCTCGTATGTGAAAAATATACCATCATGGAAAGCCTTTTAACAATAAATATCTCAATAATAGATTTGGTCAATTGATCCGGCAAGCAGGAGATTCTAATGTAACATTAAACAAATTCTATAAAGTGTTAAAGATGGGGATAGAGCTGAAAAATTATTTATAGTATTTTTTTTCCTTTTCTTTTTTTTTTTTTTTTTTTAGTCACAAACTAAACAAATCAGTGGATCACAAAATTGAATAAATAGACCTGTTTGTCTATTTTTGTCTAGACATCCCTCTGATTTTGACATGGTAACACACTGTATTCTGTTCCAAAAAAAATGTGCGTGTGTGTATATATATATATATAAACAATGCAGGCATAAATGACAAAACTCCAGGTATGGAAGGTTATTGCTGAAACTAATTTGAAAAAATCTGTAAATCGAAAAATAGTACTAACCTTTGTTACATTTACATTATTTATGGTCTGTCCACACCAACTCCAAATTTCCATCCGAAATTTTAAAAATAAATAGGACCTCATGTTGGGTCATTCAAGTTTATACATAGCCTCTAGAACATTTCACCCATCATAAAAAAATCGGACCAGATTTTCTGTATTTTTAAATCTGTATGAAGCATTTTAATAGAAAAGGATGTTGAATTTCAGACTGAGTGCGCATTGACCTTTAGTTTAGGCTACATTCTGTACTTGCTTTAAGAGGACGGTTATCAGTCATACAGTACGGTGAGTATTGTTCACTGAAATGGTGGAGTCATAAAAGAGCCTCAAGAGCTGCTGACTCATGGGTTGGATGGAATAGGGCTGTTTTCATAGCTGTATTGACAGTTGCTTTCACA
>JAUMHP010000046.1:7664629-7678441 GCA_032361065.1 Enteromius trimaculatus
GTTTAGGCTACATTCTGTACTTGCTTTAAGAGGACGGTTATCAGTCATACAGTACGGTGAGTATTGTTCACTGAAATCTTTTTCAGCAGTGGAGTCATAAAGGAGCCTCAAGAGCTGCTGACTCATGGGTTGGATGGAATAGGGCTGTTTTCATAGCTGTATTGACAGTTGCTTTCACACAGACAGCCTTTCCAAGCTGTGTGCGCGCTATGGAGCCGTTGAAATCAAATGATCAAGTGATTTAATGAAACTTCTGGGAAACAGGGCTCTAAAATGTGTCATAACGTCGCTGTAGGGCCATAGACTGATTGGGAACTGCAGCCCTTCTCTGGCCTCTGTGCTATTTCTTTTTGACTAGACTGTTTTCTCATCAACTATCCTGTCGGTCAGCAGGAATGATAGAGATGCTGCGGAAGATAAACCTGAGTCGTGCCGTGCGTACCATGCAGGAGCTGTTCCCGGAGGAGTACAACTTTTACCCACGCTCCTGGATACTGCCTGAGGAATACCAACTCTTCTCCACACAGGTACACTTCAGAGGGAAACGCTTCAGAAGATGGAGAGGATTGAATACTTAGGGCACGGTATTAAAGTCAGTCTATGAAATCACAAAGAGAATATTTACAGAAGCTAGACAAACTGTCAGTGCTTCTCTCAGTGGTGTATCTTCAGGTAGATTGCTGTAGTAGTAATCGGTCAGGACAGAAGCACAGTAAAGCCAGGTTAAGCAGTTTAGTGGACAGCAGCAACTAATTGTAAATGACAAGTTTTTTTTTAAGTTTTTTTTTTTTATACAAGATTCTGCAGCTACTGGATTTACATCTTCAATCTACTTCCACACATTACGTTTGCTGTATCTTTGTGCTTTATTTGTTCAGATGGGCTGATTAAATGGAATTTTATTTTACGCGGTCCAGTTTTAAACAATTTGTTAGGTTTTTTTTCCTTTTTATTTCTTTAATACTTATTTATACATGTGCATGAACCTCTGAGGATGAATCAGAAGACATTTCAGTGGGCTTCTGTTCAGTAACTTTTTATTTTCAATTGGAAAAGCTGCAGGGGGCAGCAGAGATCTGTGGAAGAGGAAAGAAGAGAAAACATGCATGCAGGCTGTAAAATCCATTGTGCAAATTGGAAATATGTTTGTTAGTTTACCATCCCTAATAACCATTAGTGGATAGTCACCAGCACTCACTGACTTAATTTGTTAATTTAATTTTTATTTATTTAAAATGTATTCTTTTTTTTTTTTACATTATTATTATTATCATGCAGCGCACTTAAACATTAAGCTTCTTGAAATGTCCATATGTATTTAAATATATAACTCTTAAAATACATACTACCATTTAAATGAATTTGAATTAAATTAACTTAAAATCATGGTTCTTTTGGTTGATCATCGTTAAGGGCAGCATTTAGAAAAGAAGCATTGTGTCACTGAAATGTAATTCAGATTTGAAAGAATTATTTCTATCAAGGGATGGCCTCTTTAAGTTCTTTTCCAAGCATATTAGAAAAATGTCACTGTTCACATACCCCCTTTGTCCTCTTTATTTTTTTTAAGATTCGTCTCCTGAAAGATAATGATTTAACCCTCAAACCCACTTTTATCGTCAAACCGGACAGCGGATCCCAGGGCGATGGCATCTACCTCATCCGTGACCCTGCTGACCTTCGGGTCATCTCAGGTTCTCAGATCAAACAAGCAGTTGTTCAAGAATACATCCAGAAACCCCTGCTCATCGATAAACTGAAGTTTGATATCCGCCTGTATGTTCTGGTCCGCTCATTGGAGCCTCTAGAGATCTACATCGCTAAAGAGGGTCTGTCCAGGTTCTGCACAGAACCCTATCAAGAACCCAGCCAGAAGAACCTCAGTCATGTTTTTATGCACCTCACCAACTATTCCCTTAATGTGCACAGCGGGAACTTTGTTCACTCCGACAGCTGCAGCACGGGCAGTAAACGCACATTCTCTAGCGTTCTCTATCGCCTGGCATCTAAAGGAGTGGACATCAAGAAAGTCTGGTCAGACATTATCGCTTTGGTTATCAAGACAGTAATTGCACTTGTGCCTGAACTGAAGGTGTATTATCAGGCAGATATACCACCTGGAAAACCAGGACCAACATGTTTTCAGGTACATTTGCAATTAATTCTTTTATGTAAGTGACATGTTTTGTGTTTTTAAGTTAAAATGGGAAAAAACGAGCACATACCCATATGCTGTTAACTGTGTTTGTCCTTCACCAGGCGATTCCTATTTCTCTGTATTTCACTGCTTTTCTAAATCAATAGATGGTAAATAACAAAAGATGATGTGTCCCAATTTTAGATTCTGGGCTTTGATATCCTGCTGATGAAAAACTTGAAGCCTGTTTTATTAGAGGTCAATGCCAATCCAAGCATGAGGATTGAACATGAACAGGAGGTGAGGGTGCAGATGTTCTATTAGTGCAAAGCTTATAAACCACCTTAAAATGTATGTCAAAATTGGTTATATATATATATATATATATATTAGGGCTGTTAAATAATTAATCACATTAAAAATAAAAGTTATGCAATGTGTGCACTGTGTATACTTATAATGTATAAATACAAACACATACAGTATATATTTAGAAAATATCCACATGTATTTATATGTATATTTTTACATTTCTGTAATTTATATTATATATAAATATATTTAAAATAAGTGTTTTTTTTTCTTACATGCATGTGTTTTTATATATACATACATATATGTGTGTATGGTGTATATTTTTTTATGTATGTATGTATATGTAATATACATACACATATACACATGCAGGCCTATAATGTTATATATGCTACCATAGTATACACTGCTGTTCAAAGGTTTGTGAATAAAATGTGAACAAGGCTGTGTTAATAAAATGACTTTAAAGTAATTTATGATGTTACAAAATATTATAATATATATATTATCATCTTTTATTTTCTTTTGTTTTTTTTACTATTTGTTATTTTTTTTTTCCTTTTTTGGGGGATTTAACAAAGAATCTTGGAAAAAAGAGTCATGGTTTCTGGAATAAGTTTTAAAAAGCAGCAAAAGTGAGTGCTAGATTTGAAGGGTCAAATAAAGATGGAAGAGATGGTTAAGGGCTTGGGCAGGTTATTCCACCAAGAGGGAACGTTTAATGTAAAAATATATAAATGTATTTTTAAACTGTAAAAATAATTTTTAATTGTAGTAATATTTCACTACATTTGAACAATTTTTGCTTTAATAAATACAGCCTTGTTGAGTATAGAAACTTCTTTCAGAGACAAAAACATTTGGTCCTCACTGACTCTAAACAGACCATGATAATACTTGTGTTTACAGTCTAACAGGGATATTAACACCATATGTTGCAGGTGTCTCCTGGTGTGTTTGAATATGTACCGAGTCCCGTAGATGAAGAGGTGAAGGTGGGTGTGATCAGAGACACGCTGCGGCTCATGGACCCTGCTCAGAAGAAACAACACGTAACGTGAGTCATAATCTTTAAGGCTTGCAGGACAGTTGATGGTGCAGTTTGTGTCCTGTGCGCTTGCCCATGGGTTCATCCTCGCCTCAGCTTTGTGGAGCCGAAATAATGGTCTTCTGAGCTGCAGTCATAAGCCTTTCAGATGGAAAAATTAAATTCAGGAAATCCTGTGATGGAATTTCACACTTGTGTGGCCAATCTTCCTCTGTCTCTCTCAGTCATGGATAGCCGGACGGTCTCATGCTCCATGAGCAAGTTTGTGTGTCAGCTTTTATTGTAGCTCATTGTACACAGACACACTTCAGTGTCTAGGCCTGGGGGAAATAAAAGCCAGACAGCCTTTGTTTTTTTGGAAAGTGTAGAGTCAGCTCAGAGTTTAATTGAGACGTGCATGTGCGCTCAGAGCTGGAAAGACTCAGTGTGCACATTTTTTCTTTAATATCTGCTAATTTAGCCTTTAGATGTGCATTTTTATGATCTAGCACAGTTGTCTGGTTTGTGGTGTTTGAGAAATGCAAAAGTTGAATCATGCTTTTGTGTTGTTTCCAAAACGTAATTTTTTGTCTTAAATATTCAGCCCCTTTTTTAAGCAAAACATGTAAGGGCTTTGAAACCATAAATTATAATACAAAAAAATAAAAAATAAATTTACGCAAACAGTCTCCTGTAGAACTATCTCTTATGGTCGAGCAAACGTAAGCTCGTGTTAGCGCAAAAGATTGAATGAATAAAATCATTTAATAACACTGGGAGAGAAAGTTCTACAGTACATACTCAGTCACGATCTCTTTCATCTTCTGACTCTAGCCCTTTGATGCTTTTTGAGTACGATTGTCACAGCTAATACTGACAAGTACAAAGTCACTAAGGCTTCATGAAGCCAGAACGTCTTCACTAGTGTTGTATAATGACAGCCTATTCCTCGCAGGGCTCTCCACGTGCCGTTCCTCTAGTGCCGTCCATCACGTGTCTTGTTGGACCGGTTCATCTTGTATGTTTCCAAAGGCTTCTGTAGGAAATTAGCCGAGTTGACCCTGAGGCAATTTGATGTCGATGTTATGAATATGTTAGACATACAGTACGTTGTTCGATTATATTAATAGTAAGCCACTCCCTTGATAATTTCTGGCGGTTTACAGAGCCTCTGGCAGTCACAGAGACAAGTGTGATATCTTAAAGTTATATCCCGGGTTCAGTAAAAGCTAATCACAGTTCCTACAATCATCTTTTCTGGAAGTATGTAAGCTTGTTGAGCAAAATTGCATGGCATCTTTAAGTCATGCTATAGGTTGCGTGTGTCTTTGGGTAAACCCATTAAGTCATGTGTTAAGCCGTTAGTACTTTTCCCCTGTAATTCTCAAGCCACAACCTTTAGGTCAGAAGCCATGAAGTGCATCTACTTGGACTAAAAGTGCAGGGTTACTTACACCTCTGCTCAAATGCACCAAACCCGGCTCGGCCATCTGGACTCAGAGCTCGTATGAGAGGATTGCAGTTCGCTCAGTTGGTTTTGTGATTGCTAAATAATTGTTTTTCATTATGTTGTCCTTGGGTAAGTGAAAGAGAAAGACGGATTTAATGAGAGAAAATGGTAAGGCTTGTGGTTTGTGATTTTATTCACTGAGGAATTCTGCTGGTTTGCAGTCCCTTGGTTTTAAGTCCTTCATTGACAGATTTACTTTTAAGCGTTAGCACAAAATCAATCTGCAAGATTTTCAAATGATCGGAGTGTTTTTTTTGTTCTTGTTTAGCCATGTTTTTTAAGTGACTGATATTTTTTTTACTCATCTATTGTATTAAATTTGAGAACCTATAAAATAACAGAGAAAGATTCTTTAAAAGAATGAGAAAAGGAAAAGGTAAGTTAGTAGAAAACATTTTGATCACAAAAGACACCTGGTTAGTTTATGAAGTTGTTAAATGTTAAACAAGTTAACTTAACCATTTTTAAAAAAAAATAGTTTAAAAAAAAAATGTTTATAGTGTCCCCATTATGGGTAATGACATGTTTGTGTTTTAGTTTTGGGAGTCCCCAACAACAGATTGACATGCATGCAAGGTCAAAAAGCACCTTTTATTGTCACTTTTATGGTTTAATTGGTCTCAATTTTATTTCATCACGTCTAAAATGCCTGATAAAGTGGTTTTCGAGAGCAAAGTACAGCTTTGTGTACACCGTTACCACGAAAACCTCAATTTTTGCTGCTCCAAAAGCGGCATCTAGTGGCAAAGAATAAATCTGCATTTTCATTCAGACCAATGCAAAAAGACCAACTACTGGGTGGTTACATGAAACGGCTCGGGATTAGTTTTAAAACTGACTCGTTTCAATGATTCCGAGTCGACTCTTTTGAGAGACAATTACACACTTTCGGATTTAAAACATTTGCAGGATGTTTTCATTCACTTACGGCTGTGTTACACACTGCATGAAAGGTCATTTTCAAAAATCCATAATATAGGCACTTTAACAATTTTTCTGTTGTATGTTAAAAAAAAGGGATGTAGGTGCCATTGAAAAAATGCATAATTATATAAATATATAAAAAATAAGAATAAAATACCGTGCGTTGAGGTTAACTTTACTGTGTCAACAGGTCAAGTACAGGAGGCGGTTCACCACAAGAAGCTATTGATGTGGAGACAGGAAATGATGAGAAAGAAGTCTTGGTGGATTCCCTTCCATCTTTGTGTTTAAAGCAAGTCTTCCCTAAATACACCAAGCAGTTTAATTACTTGCGGGTCGTGGAACGCATCGCTGCCATTTTCCTGCGCTTTCTTGGTGTCAAAGGAACCATGAGACTCGGCCCGACCAGCTTCCGCACCTTCATCAGGCAAGCCATTAGTTCCTGTAGCTCAACTGATAGAGTGTGGCATTAGCCAAAGCCAAGATCATGCGGGTAAAATGTAAACGTTAAAAGCAACATCTGTAAATGTAACAACCATTTCATTGGCTCAGAATTGATTAACATATATCGTTATTGCTAGATTTAACCGAATGAGATTCTGAGTAAGGCAACATTCATTACGTACCACATTAATTGAGCATCTCCTTTAGGAACTGCAAGCTGAGTAACAGCAGCTTCTCGATGGCTTCAGTGGACATCCTGTACATCGACATCACACGTCGCTGGGCTGGAATGCTCCCCGACTCCAGAGAGGCAGGCAAGTTGGCCCCACCAATCATGATGCAATTTACAGCACATCTTCACTCCCGAGGCCAACACACAATCAAAAAGCTGTTAAACAGTCTCTGATAAAAGACACATTCGCCCACTATTTATCATAGCGCATTTCCTCATAAATGAGATCATCAGGGGAAATAATTGACAAATAAATTCACTTCTTCGTTGATTTGCCCAGTACTTGGAAATCGCAAAAATAGATGGCCAATCAACTAATGCCACATAACCAAATTTTCAAGTTCTGCTTCAATCTTTTATATTTTAATTTTTATTTATTTTCTGCTTTCACTTTGAAAAGATACTTTGTTAAATGGGAACATTTTGAGTGTGTGTGTGTGTGTGTGTGTGTGTGTGTCTCAAAGCTAATGTGCCCACAAGTCATTTCTGCTTTTAAATGAGCACTGGTATAATATTCTTTGTGATGGTGCATTAGGTTGGGTCATGCTAGCATCGTTTTCTTGGAGGAACGTATGAAATGAATAATGCATGCCAGGCCTTGCTTCTCCTAATCAGAAGAGAGAATGAATGAATATATACTCGAGTCTCTGTGCTCCTAAATGGCCAGAGTGGAATGATGTGAGCTGAATTCTGGAACGTTTCGGAAGGATGCACTGAATTTGGTCATTAGCGCCTTGCAGTTGGGAATCAACACACACACACACACAAGCCAGACTGTGTGGAAAGTAATAACTGCTGGATAAGGTTGATATTTATAAATAATAGAAGTGGCTATTTAAGAAAAGGGGATCGGATTTTTTTATCCCCGAGGAGAAAGAGGAGCGATAGCACTGCTATGATCTTCATTAATAGTAATACATTTACTTTTGACTAATGCTGACTTGACACTCAGAAAGAATCTTAACCCTCCTGTCCATCCCAGAGTTCAGTCTGCTTCATTTCACATCTTTTAGCGCTCCTCATTATTCTGCTTAATGAAATCCATTTTCTCCTCCTGGAGAACAGCGTTGCCTATTAATTGTGGCCATCTATTCTCAATGTACACATATTTCTGACCAGCACAGCAGGCCGTCGAGATGATTTTCCTGGCCCCATATTGTCCTCAGCGAGGGCTCATTAACGCGCGGTATATATAGTCAGACAAGTGATCTGCATCCACTTTCAGGCTCCAGCCCCCTGAGGGTCCCAGGGTCCCTTAATATCAGTGCAAGTGCCTTCTCGTTGCAATGTGCAGAGAGAATTTCACCACGTTTAGAAAGTACAAAGTTTTCACTTTAGAAAGAGGCCATCTGAATTCCTCTCCCTCGGCTCGGATGTGACCTTGAGAAATTTGCTGCTGATGATCGGAGCTCGCAGATGAAGTTTTTAGCAGGAACATAAATATACTGTAATTAAGTTTTCATCAGCGCAGAAATACGACTGCCCTAAATAATACACAGATGAAGCCCTGTTAATTAATAAACAAGCAGAAGGGAAATCTGCCATATGTACACTTCTGATAAAAGCTGCTTACAGCTCAGAAATAATGTCAGTTATAGCGTTTCTTCAAAGCTTTCGGTAAACTGTTTAAATGAAAACTGCATGTATTGTCTTGTTTGGTTTGTATGGAATGACTGTTACTCGTACTGTGTATGGAGCTATGTGTCAAAGTTGTGTCTTTCCAAACTCCTTTAACTTGCCTGGGGAAAAAAATGATCTCCCGTGTTTTAGTAATCCCAAAAACTGAAATAAAATCTGATACCAGTGGCTTTATAAATTGTGCTGCTTTAAACTCAAATCTCACAAAAAAGTAAATTAGCACAATAAACAATTGTCTATTTTAAAGAAAGTTATTGGTTCTTTTCAAGCATCAAGTAAAGCAAAGCTCTCTCTCTTTTTCAGGAATGTGTCTTCAGGCATTTATCGAGGCCTTCTTTTACTTGGCAGCACGCAGGTTCAAGGCTTTACTCCTGCGGGAGCAGGTGCTCTTGCTGCTGGAGATTTGTGAAGGGGCCCTTGAGGGCCAAAGCCACAGCGAGAAGCCGCGGCCACACCGATCGCAAACAAACCCCTCGTCTTCTCAATCATCAGCGCCAACAACGTTCAGCTCCCCTGCACTGACACGACGACGCCATCGGCCGCTGCAACTCTCAGCTAAAGCAAACACAGAAAACTGACAATCTCACACGTACACGTCTTCTGAGGAACTTCCAGAGGTCCAAGCAACGTGTTTTTGAACAAAAACAGAAAGAAAGAAGGTAGAATAATGAACCGAACTTAAATCAATCGCTCTTAGCTCTGTGCAATAGCTCAAGCTGAATTGTTTATACCCAGCTCAGATGAAGATATCTTTCACCACTCTAAACTGGCAAATGTAACCGAATATTTGTACACTGACACTCAGGCACTTGTTTCAGTGCTAAACGTGCAGATAGCTTGGCTTGTGTCGCGTAGCTCATACTGTATATGCTTACCTTCACTCCAGGTAATGTGGGTAGGATTCGTGTGAATCAATCACTGCAGGGATAAATATCACGGGATTCAGTGTTTCTTAAAGGGACGAGATGTCGTAACACCACTTCAGAAAAGCAGCTAATTATCTCAAATGGCCACCTTTAACTGACCAGGCAGAACAACACGGTGGCCTTTAGTTAGTAAAAATGGTGTTCACACCAGGACATGGCACCAAGTGCACTCGAAGTTTACCAAGTTGTGTATTATTTATATCAGAAGAGATTTATTATTTATTGTTTTTCACTTAACCCAGTCATTTCGCTATAGCTGTGAGTTGAAATTATGACAGAAGGAGAAAAAAAGGAGTTTGCTGTGGTTTAATGCAAGTGGACATCTCACAAAGATTAGCACATATTTACACAGATCATTTAACCCTCATTTAATATCACATTGCACCGCAGGCATCGACATATAAAATTAGGCTTGACTGAGATGCACTTTTTATGGACATGTTGAATAAATATTGCATTTAAAATATTATATAGTATGTTTTTACTATCAGTTACGCACACACACACACACACACACAAACTCCAATTCTTAGCAAGGCTACATTAATTTGGCCAAAAATACCAAAAAACAAACAGTATAACAATTTAAACACTTACCCGTTTTAAAATATTTGATACTGTAATGTATTACTGTGACAGCAAAGTAAATCATACTTGCTCTAGAAACATTATTAACAATATTAAAATGTTTTATACTCTGTGTGTGTGTATGTGTATATATATATTTATCCAAGCACATTTGGTTGACCTTGACCTCTCACATCACAATTGATCCAGTAATGAAGACAAAAATGCAGGCATATAAAATAACTAAATAAAACTTTAATTATTCTAGTTGCAAATGTACATAAATTGCACAGCCACAATTGTATAGTTCTTAACATGGACAAATTTCTCTGTACATTATTGTTCTTGTCGTTGTCCTAAAACAAGGCAAGAGTCCAGCCAATACTTTACTTTAAACATACTTACAAAATTCTTTTCTACAAGGATTATAAAACATACAACATATTGTAGGTATTCAGTTATATATTTGTATATCTTTTATATTATTTATTTCACATAGCTACTATTTCACATTGACTGCTCGGAGAAGGAAAAAAAGATGGCAAATAGATTTACTTGCAAAAGTTTCCTAAACTTTGAGAACTGAAATGAAGCCAGATAAAGACACACCAGATGAACAGAACCGAGACGACAGCAAAAGTCTTTTTCATTCAGCACACTGTTCTAAACATCTATTTCTTTTCAGGTTTTTTTTTGTTGTTTTTTTTTTTACTCCCTAGTAGCTTCTCACGTGGATGAAAATAGACATAATGACTCTGCAAAACCTCAGACCTCATTAAAAACAGAACATGAACAAACAGAGAAGCTGACATCCACGTCTGTTAGAGAAAACTTGTGCAAAATAAATATTGGTTCACTTTTGTGCAACAACACGATCCCCAAGCCAAGTTTAAAAGTTGATCAAATGAATTTGAAATAACTCTAGATACCAGTCTTATGCAGACAGCGCTGAAGCATTTAGTACATGCAAAATTACTTTACCAGGGCATCATATGAACGTGTTTGGAAGTGGTATGTAACAGGGTCCAATTGCAAATGTCATGACATTCACATTGCATGTGCACCTTTGTTTATAGCGTATGGCTACAGTTGCACAAATGATAATGCTACAAATTAAACTGAATGACAACTTAAAGCATCCCAGGCTTGATAATAATAATGAGCACCTTGAGTTTGCAACGTGTTTGTAGAGTGAAGTAAACCCAAGTGCATAGTCTTCAAAGCATTCGAGGAGCTGGGGCGAGAGATGTGGTGTGTGCTTGTTAGATTGCTGCGTCTCGATCTGATACAACATTTCAGCCGTCATTAGCTTTGCAGTTCCTGTGAACCTTTCATTATATATATATATAATATTAACTTCACATAATTCTCCCATCACATAGCCCATATACAGAGAGGATTCCCTTTAAAAATAACATCTCTATGTTACACGTATTATATCTTATAACGTATCTCTTTGCATCAAAATAAAGACGTGCGTGCGTCTCACTTCCTCAAAGACCAATGAGTTAAAGGAAAACAGCAGCTCCACGCTGCACCTCAGTGCCGAACATGATAAATGCAGAAGAGTCCTCACATACGTTATTAAATACAAAAATATACAAACTCTAAACGCTGAAATGTAAAGTGTGCAGCAATTTGGACCGATGAGGCAACACATATAAAAATAAACACGCTTGTACAAATGACATAAAAAAGGCTTCAAAAAAATTTGACTGAAGAAGAAAAAAAACCCATGAAGAAAAGATGCACACACACAAAAAAAGCAACTCCCCCAAACAATGTAGAAAGAAATCGTGAGCTACACAAGGCAGTTTTCAAAACTTCAAACTGAAATCATTTCAGTCCGGTTTAGTGTCTAAACATTCACTCTGCTCTGCCTGAGCAGTCTGTGCTAATTCTAGATCCTGGCATTATCTGAGCGAAAAAAAAAAAAAAAAAAAACGGTGGAAGGAGAATGTAAAATATATACTTTTTTTTTTTCTATCTATCATAGATATTCATCTGATCTGTAAAAATAAACTAAAAACGAGGAGGGATATTTCAGATTCAACATTTTAAGGCTTCTCATGATGGAGACAAAGTGCACTATGTAGGGAGAAACATAAAAAGGAAGAGAGAGAGATATGGAGGAGAGCGCTAATTTCTCCACAAACAGTTACTCGTTCTGTAGTTTCAGTCGTTTCATATTAAAGTAGAGACCGTTATAAATTAATATGACAAAATCTAGTTTCTTTTTTTCAAAGGCTGTATGAAGAACACCTATTTTTAAAGCAAGTGAAATGACTTTTTTTTTTGCAGGCTAGAAGGTCCTAGTATCTGTATAACGTCACCTTGTCTTTTTTTTTCTTTTATTTTACAGTTAGTTGTTGTGAAACACGAATGCTTGTCTAGTGGTGTGTCCTAATGTGAAGTACTTGAACAGTAGTCTCAGCGGTGGATCTTGCTCCACGTTTCCATACAATCGCTTTGCAGACCGTCACAGGTCAATGTTCAGTATCCTCACCTGCAGCGTTTCTCTCAGTGTTCACTTACAAAATATCTGCACACTTGCTTGTGTCCTCTGTCTTCATTCCGTCTCTATCTGTGGAGCCGGAGGTTTCCGTTCAGCAGTTAGAGCTGTTGCGAAACTCCCCGTTCTCTGTGATCTGCAGCTTGGTGGGGTTGGTGGGAGAGATGCCGTTCCGCGTCGGCATGCTGTAGCGCTCCTTCAGCTGTGACAGGGCGCTCATTAGCCTCGCGTTAGCCGCGTCCAGAGATGCTATCCGTTTCTCCTGCAGAGAGAGACAATTTCAGTACATATACAAATCATGAATCCTATCAAAATACCAACACCAGGGAGGATTTTCATGAGCAATTGTTTGGCTGTTAACATGGAGCCTTTTAGAGAAAAGTTTGGTTATCTGCGATGTTATATGTGTTAACTGACACATGCATGTTTCTGGCTGTATAAGGATCTTCAAAGTGAATGTCTAATTATGCATATATGTATTACTTATGAGCATGCATAAGACATTCAGTGTGCTTGATCTGCTGAAGGGATTGAAGATACTAAAACGTTATTTCTGATTCGTTTTACTTTGCAAAATTGCTGTAAATCATCGACTGAACTGTAGGGTAATCACAAATAACATCATGACTGTCACAGCTGTGATGTTATTTGTGGAGACACTCAACCTCAAGTGTTTAATTACTTGTTTCTTTCCTAACATGTGTACATGAAAGGAGAGGAAACAAACTCTTTGCTTTTCTAGAAAAAACTAAAAAAAAAACCTGAAAAGCTAAAAGTTTTTTTTTGAAGGGGTTCCGATCATATGATAAGGGGGTTGTGAGATTGTGACAGAAATTTAAAAAAAAAAATAGGTAACACTTTATTTCGATGGTCCACTTTACACAATCTACTAACAGTAAGTAACTTTGTAACTACATGTCAACTAGCAGTCATTAGAGTATTAGTAGACCGTCTGCTTTATAACTTCTCACTTTATTTTGGTGGATCCACAACATACTACATGCTGACTATCAGAAACTTTGCAAGTGTATCCCAACTTATTCTAAACCTACACTAACAGTCTAATCTGAGAGTTAGTAGACATGTAATTGAGAATTAATGAGAATTAGTTGACATGTAGTTACTTATAGTTAGTAGGATGTCTAAATGGACTATTGAAATAAAGTGTAACCAATCAATATGTGACCCTGGACCACAAAACCAGTCGCTGGGGTATATTTTTAGCAATAGCTAAAATACATTGTATGGGTCAAAATTATTGATTTTTCTTTTTTGCCAAAAATCCTTAGGCTAGTAAGTAAAGATCATGTTCCATGAAAGTATTTATTCAATTTCTTAACAAAAATATATTAAAACTTCCAAAATGCAATGGTAAGATCTTCATTTGGACAACTTTAAAGGTGATTTTCTCAGCATTTAGATTTTTCTGTGCCCTCAGATTCCAGATTTTCATATAGTTGTATCTCGGTCAAATATTGCCGTATCCATCCAAATCATACATCGATGGGAAGCTTATTTATTCAGCTTTCAGATCATGCATAAATCTTAATTTCGGAAAATTAACACTTATGACTGGCTTT
>JAUMHP010000046.1:7686282-7697979 GCA_032361065.1 Enteromius trimaculatus
TCTGTGAGCATTTTAAGACCAAACAATGACAATAATGTATTTTAAGATATCTCAGTGCAAGCTTTTTCCAGTTTAGAAAGCTCTTAACATTTATTTTAATCTAGGATTAGTCTTAAACCCTGTTCGGGAAACTTCCCTTAAAATGTTCATGGATGTATGGCTACAAATTATTAGAGACGTAACCATTAAAAGCTCTTATAACTGTGTCTGACCACTATCAGTCTATAGTAGCCTTAGGGACTAATGGACTTCCCATGTAGAACTCAAACACTGAGAGGACATGAGCTTTCAGAGCATGTCCACCTAACGTGATCTGAATAATTCAACAAAGTGCTGCTATGAGAATATTCCGGATTTACAAATGTAATTAGCAATCAATGTTTGTATAGTTGCAGGCAGTGTCTGTGGCGTACCCGCGCAAGTCTGCAGATAAATGCATCTCTGCCTAAGCAAATTTTGCACGACTGGAAGTTTTCTCTTAGCGTGGAAAATCTGGGCAAATACAACAGCTAGGCTATATTTAGCATTCGAAGAGGAGGAGGATTAGAAGATAATTTCTTCCGAAAGTATATATAAAATAAGATATAAAGAAACAAACACATGGAGAACAATCTTATAGGGTCTGAACATTAAAAGCAACAAAAGGAAGGATTTTAAAGTCTGACTTTTACAGCCTAAAGGCAATTGCTTACATCAATCCACCTACTCAAAGAACACCGAAACCCTCTGTGGCATCAAAGTGATGAACTGCCTTATCACAATGCTATCCTGAGTTCACCTACGGCAAATGCTGCGCTAAAGACATCGCAAAAATCTGAATGTCTGACCATCAGTGAATGAATGATCGTATATAGGATTACAGTGCAATTCATTCCTGCTGAAAAGCTTTCCATTACAAAGACAATCAAATGGAACCAATTTCAGAGTCAAGAGACTAACCTGGTCCATTTGGGACACCACTTCAGCTAGAAGGGAGTGCAAGGTGGAGAGCTCACGGCCCAGGTCAATATAGCCCTCGAAGCCTGCAGTATTTGAGATGGTCTCTGGGTTAGAGATCTCCAGCAGGAAGCGCTGCATGTTTGTCCACTCCTGCTCCAAGAACTGATTCATGAAGGACATGTACTCCTCCTTATTACCAAACCTGAAAAAAAAAAAAAAAACAGGAATAAGAATAACTCAATTAACCATGCTAATGACTCTATAATCATAATTATATCTATAAGCTTCATTTCTTTCTTATGAATAGTTTCTGTGCTCATAACAACATGGCAAGCTATCAAACTGAGGCATTTCGAAACTCATTCGTCAGCTCCGCCGTGAAACATTAAAGTGCTCTCTCTCTGCTCAAACACACTCACACCGGAGCAAATGGAATCCTTACTTGGTGAAGTTTGCGAGGTTCTGTGTAACCTTGGCGATAAGAGTGAGTGTACGTGCAGTGCGGTCGTCTGGGTACTCCTGCGTCAAGTTGAAGAGAGAAGGCGACATGATTGCCGGACACAGAAAACGCAAAAACAACGAGGCGCTGATAAGACGCTCGCTGATATCTGGTCGCCCTCGATTACCACATTCCTGTCTCCACGATGCGAACACCTCCTTAAGTTCCCGTGGAAACACACTGTTGAGAAGTGGAGAGTTAAACATTGGATTTAAACCAAAAGCCTGAAAAATCTGCAAACGGTTATTCTAGTTACTGTAGTAGTGTCACAAAATTCACATAACTATTATCCTTCTACAAACAACTTTTGGATATCTTTTACATGTTTATGGACTACTAGATCTCAGTGAGATTTCACTTCTAAAAGTTAACATTTTCGTTGTGTTCCCTGTTTGAAAAGTCATCATATGCTGGTATGAAGGTATGTTTTGAAGCTGGGATGCAGGTTTGAGCTGGTTTAAACTGGTCGGACCAGCATATATCTAGCTAAAGACCAGCTTAAACCAAAAAGGACCAGCATAAACCAGCATCAAAACACACCTAACCAGCATATGCTTGTTCATATTGAACTTGTTTATGCTGAGCTACTTTTGCTGTGCTTTGCTAATTTCAATGTGTTGCAAATTTCCATTTTGTTGTTGCTTATTTCTGTTATGCTTTGGCATGTTTCCATTGGGTTGTAGCACTGGGTTTTTTAGTTGTGCTGTGGCTTGTTGTCATCGTGTTGTGCTAATTTTGTAGCTTATTTCAGTTGTGTTGTGGAGATTTTGTTGTGTTGTGCATTATTGGGCACTGTATAAATGTAACATATAACACTCACAAACAATTCATTCTGATCATCACTAAGTGTATAATAATAATTAGTAGTATTAATACTATTAAAGCTTACATCCCCTGCTTCATTTCTACCTCTGTACTCATGTTATATATTGTCTCTTTATTTTCGTTTTAAGAAAAAACACCGGAGACAAAGCTGATAACTGAAATAACCAGCTCTGAAACATCTGAGCAATAAAATGCATCACTGGTTCACATCAACAGACAGCTGTGAAGGGCAGACTGTAGTTACCGGTAAGACTCAATGATCTTGCAGAAAGCCAGCTCACAGCACATCCTGAGGTTGCTCTGATGTTCAGCTAGATCGCTAGATGAACATTTGGATGGGTCCACCTCACAGTTCTCATCAGACTCATACAGAGCCTTTATAAACTCACCTACAGTGGAAGAAAGAAAAAAAAATACTTTGAAGACCCTGGTGTTTTTAAATCCATCCTGTGTAAAGTCTTGTTGTTCCAACATAAATAGCATTTTCAGGAAATCAATAAAGAATGGTGTCATCTATCGATTAATCTTAACGTTATTCTATATTTCGCGCAAGAACGCTTACATTCCTAAATGTCAGCAAGGCAACCTGCCATACAACCCCCCCGCCATATTTCATTCGAACAAACTGTGTCACAAATATTAACAACAATAAAAACCGGCACCCCGCAGCTCTTCCCCATTCTAATCCCTTTCCACTATGAGGCAACCAGTGAAAGTTCTTTAGTTATCTGACTCGGAACTAATGAGAGAAGCTGTCCTGGGAATATACAACAAACTTTCTGTTGATCCCAAACAAACAGCACAGCCAGATCCCTCTCCACAGAGACTCAGAGCAGGTACTGGTCGATTTTTCCCCCTGTGTTCTGTTGCGCATGAAAGCATCAGGGAAAAATCAAACTAGTGCAGCATAAACCATGTGGACATCCAACTGATCTAGAATGGAAGTGGACTCCTCGTTCTTCATCTTCCTGTTAGAGACACTCAACAGCCACATTTCTATATGGCTTCAGATAAATAGAGAACATACACACCTGTTCAGTAAGATTTTGTACGGTATAACGTATTAACATTTCTGCGCTTCGGCTCCAGTTTCACATGTTGTTATTTTTTGATAAGAAACAAAGTCTTATCTTTCAAATTATGTTAATTTTTCTTCAGGAAATTCAAACAATAAATGCCGTTATGAGGCTCTTACATGTGGCATGACAGATTTCTTTATTAGCCGCTTTCATGCCTCACGTCTACGCTCAATCACGGTTTCATCCGCAGAAAGGTGTCAATAAAACAGCTTGTTAACCAAATGTCACGTAGTATTTTATTTACCTCAGGCAAGTCATCAGTGTCCACAGCTCATTAGTTTGCTAGAGAAATTAAGTCTAGAGAAGGGCATTTTGTGAAATATCAGACTACTATATTATACTGTACGCTATTCTATTTTACTGTTATTTTATCCATTAGTGATGTCTTAATTATGACAGCCACTGTCATACAGTAAATTAATGTATTAAAAAAAAAAATAGAAATTTTATTCTTTATTTTTTTTTTAAGTTGAGTGTTTATTATATTTAAAAAGAAATACTAATTTAATTTAGGTTTAGGCTCTGTTGTTAACTGTAACGTTATAGGCTCAGTAAAGTTTAGAGCATAAGCTGAAGTACATTTTTATGATTTTAATTTCAATTATAACTGGATTCACTTAATGAAAGAGCAATTTGTTCAAAGCAATTTTATGTTTAGTAGTTTCCTGTACTGTTGTACTGAAACCATACTGAACCGTGATGTCAAAACCAAGTGTGTGCCTAACCGTCATGTTTGTGTATCGTTACACCCCTAATACAGTGCAGAACAACTGTTTTCTATTAGGTATAATAAATTGAATAAGTTGACTACAGCTGACATCACAGCATTGTCACATACAATTATCTCATTACATGTCTCACTATCTCACTGAGTGTGCAGCAGTTCTGTTCGGTAAACCCCAAATTGTTTAAAAAGGTCAGAGGAGAAGCCAGAAAACTCATTCAAGGCCACAAATACAAAACTGATTTCTCAAATAACTACTCTGTTGAGCCACAGTAACAGAAGAGCAAACTCAAGTGTGCAGTACTATATTGTACTCGAGTACTAATGAACTAAACACTGCTTTCTCATCGCTGTGATCCGGTCTGAAAATGAGATTGTTTTTTAAATTCAAACAATAATACACTGAAAAAACAGCTCTCTCTATCTCTTGTAGCAGAGTCAGATGACCAGAAAGTGTGTCCCTCGTGCACATATGCTGTTTATGTAACCATGCTGCATATGTACTCTCTTTACTGTCTCTCTCTTGCTATGATGTCTGAGGGACTTATAGTCAGTCTTTATGAGTGAACCATTTAATAATTTAGCAGCACTTCACAAGTCACATTTATCTAAGAAAAACAACTATATATTATTCAGCACCACCAAATGGCTTCTTAAAGCAAATCTAAAGAGAGATTCATTCTCTTTGGTTTACTCCCTCACATTCACATCTACACTCATTAGATACCCAAAGTCGATATTTATACACGGTGTGAAATTTGCAGCATGTTTTTTTGTTCTGCAACTGAATTGCTAGTCCAGCGATCTACACATTTTATTCCTAAAATACAGCGGTATTAATAAACACAAGCCTTGTCAGACACAGAGTAAGTCAACAGTGAACGTGGTGGCCAGATTTGGGTGCGTTTTTACAGCTGTTTGATCTTATCTAAAATAAACACAATGAACTTGGCACAAAATAAAATTTGGAAATATGTGTGTGTAGGTCTCCTATTTCAAATCCGCAGACCGAACACCATAGCCTGGCTTCTGCGACTTTAAAGCTCATAGGAGCTTAGTCTGGCCAAGCTACCTTACTACCCGCCTTCTTGGCATCCATCAGATGCCTCTGTATACTACTGGACAAATCTACAACCAATCAGACCACTCATTTCTCATTGGTTCCCACTTTTTTGGGAATCTGAAATGTTCTAAAATGGCAGCTTTGCCAGACTAACTTTGCTCGTGAAATGAATGTAGCACAGCGTCAAAGGAAGTATGGGCGGGCCCAGGCTAAGAACACCAGAAAATGTCAGAAAAAAACCTTTTTTTTTGCGGCACACACACACACACACACACACACACACAGATCTTACCCAGTGCATCTTGCAGATACTTCTGTCCGACCAGTTTGAGGTACTCCTCGATAGCTTTAGTGCCCAGCGTGTTCTCTCTGAAGATCAGGTGCTCATTCTCCCCGCATCGATCCACCTCAGACATCATCAGATCTGTCAGAAAGTCCTATAACAAAAATACACAATACTAAATAAAAAAACATTTTGATATGTGAGCGCTATTAGTTTAAAAAAAGAAAGAGCGGAGTAGATGGAGAGATTGTATGGAGGGTCTGTCATTGTAATCGAAGTGCTTGTGCTGCTGATGTCTGTCAGGACATGAAAGAAAAGAAAGAGACAAGGAAAGAGAGATGCTAGTGCTGAAGTGAAAGCTTCGCCGATCAAAGCTATCTGGCAGGGAGCCTATCAAAACCAGCAAATGGGAGTTAGACAGAAAAATCAGTCTACTCGCTGCTGACACGCACACACAGTCCAGAGTTCAACCCAGCATCCCAAATACGATTCAGAGTGTGTGTGTGTGAGTCTCTGTCTCCATTTACAGAGGTGAGTCACGATTGGCTCCATACAGACTGCGGCTGAAAGCCTTTTATCTGTAAAACACTATCATCATTTTATAATTCTCATTCCAGAACATACTGTATTGTCCTAATAATGAATGTAACAAAACTCTCTTCTCTTTCACAAAAAAAAAAAAAAAAAAAAAATATATATATATATATATATATATACATTCCCCACACTAATATTCATTTTTACTCACTCTCCTCTTATTTGACTTAGTGGGGACACTATTGTGAATAAACTTAAAATTTCATTTTGGTTCCTTGTCTGCATGATTTGACATCAATTAAATGAATAAATAAATCGTTAACAGTGGACCCTGTCAAAATGTAAAAAATGTAGACTTGACACTCTCATTATCTGTTCTTCACTCAACCTAGTATTCATACAGTTATGTGGTTAACATGATGACAAGAAGAGAGGTCTTCACTGGGTTAAGAAAAAAAAAACCTGGCACATAAATGAGAACCTGCAACCCCACCAGACACCTGCTGTCACTTGAACTTGAAGCCACTCATTCTCTTGATTTCTTTCTCTTTAGATCCATATGCTTGTATAAATCCGATCATTACTATCAACCTACACACTGAGCTTTGACTGTAAATAAGTTACATTAAAAACCTTAAGTCATAAAGATTTTTTTAAAGAAATAATTTTATTTTCCAGCTAATCAAACTGACTTCTATAAAGACATTTATAATATTACAGAATATATATATATATATATATATATATAAGCTTCTGAACTTGTTAAAGAATCCTGAAAGAAATTACATCATTATTTCCTAAAAATATTAAGCAGCAAAACTATTGTCTTTTCAATAGTAATAATCAGCATATTAGAATCATTCCTAAAGGATCATGTGACACTAAAGACTGGAATAATAGCTGATCACATTTATAATAAATGCATTTAAAAATATATTAAAAAAGGGAATAGTTATTTTATTTCACTTCTGTTTATGAAATATTTAATAATATTACTGCTTTTATTGTATTTTTTGATCAAATAAATGCAGTCTTGGTAAACTGTAAACTTCTTGAACTCAAGACAAGCAGCAGACTTTCCATTCATAGTAAATGTGGATATTTATTTGGCCAACAATGTTTAAAATTTCAGCACTGGGTATTATTTTAAGAAATCACTGACAACAGACACTGCTTCAGCTTGGAGGAACTCAAAATGGGTTGACTCTAGATAATAGGTATTACGTAAGTCAAAATAAAAGCATTTGTTTGGGATACAGGAGAAAAGGAGTGTGGGTAGTGTGGCTGTAGTGTGACCTCAGAGCTTAAAAATCCTTCATGAGCGCTGATGCGGGGTATAATCACCATGGTAACTGGACCAGAATATGTCCAAGTTTTCCATGATTGTGGTAACCCTTATTTTAGTGGCTTGTCCACCTGTTCTGAGCTCAAACAACTTTTCCCTTATTTTACAATCAGAAATTAATCTATAAAAAGTTGATTTATAATAAAAAGTTATTTTATTTTTTACATTAGGTGCTATTTTACAGATGTGCATATACAACGTTGCAATTTACAGCTAAACAATCTAAAAATAAAATACAATTTTATTAAATCAAATGCAGGGTAGGCAAATGTTCACCAATGACACTTGTTACCAAAAAACAAACCTCAGTATTCAAGTGGTTCCATATTTGAATAATTACACGTACAATAACTGTCAAGTTATAAAAGGTATGATCAGCAGAGTGAGAAAAAAAACCCTCAAAAAACCATTAAGATATGAGACTAGTCACACAGAGGGAGATCTCATAAGCCTTGAGATTCTCCCCTTACACGCGTGCACACAGTAGTGGGCACTATTAAGAAAGGCCAAGAAAATTGTCCATTACTGTCACAGTTAATCAGCTAGACTATAGCTCACCCTTAATCAGAACGAGACGAGAGAGAAACACAGGAAACGATAGAGACGAGAGAGAGCGAGAAGACATTAAGCACAGTAAGACATAAAAATAAATCTAAAATGGAAAGGAAAGCAGAAAAATAAAAATAAAACGGGTGAGTAAAAATAGAGGGTGCACAGGAAAGCAAAGCCATTGCACAGGGGAACAGAGGAAAACAGAAAGATACGTACTGTAGCACACAGAAAAAAAAAAATTATAAAGCAAGGATGGAGGGATTAAAAAGAAGAGGTAAAATCCCTCAGGTCTCAATGCATTCCCTGGAAGCAAAAACTCATAAAGAAGAAAGCATCTGACCGAGACAGCACTTTGTGTGCTCAGCTGAGGAAGAGAGAAAGAGAGGTTCAGCCTACTACACTGTCTGGACTCAACATCCCCACAAGGGTAGTTAAACCTCAAATCACCCACAGTACATTGTGGGAAGCAGCCAATAGCCCCCAGTTGGAAAACAGATTAATAAACATACAGTGTTAAATAAAGTTTTAATGAAAATGTAAAAATGCAAAAGTCAGGGTTAAGTTCATCCCTGACAGAAAATATCAGAAAATATCTGAATAAAGACTGGGATGGATGGATTTAACTAATGTGAGCACCCTTTAAAGCCCATTCTTTGTGTCTAACATCTATGAATGTGAGAACATGTTTGTGAGTGTGTGTGTGTGTGTGTGTGTGTGTCAGGACATCTGAAAGAGACTTGCTATCAAAGGCCCTTAAATAAACTTAAGGTCACTAACACTATAGCTTGCACACACACACACACACACACACACACTCTCTCTCGTTCTCAATCTACAGACACTGGATGAGTCATTCAGTTCTGTACAGATATTCCGAGGGAGTGAGCGACAATACAGACAAGAAGGACTGAGAGAAACAGAGATGGTTGCAAAAGAGCATCCTATACTTTTTTGCATGGAGGGGGGGTTTGGGGGTGGGAATGATTTTCCATCATTTACTCACCTTTAAAATATCTAAAATATCAACATGGGTGAGAAAATAATAAACTGATTTTCATTTTTGGGTGAACTATCTTTAAATATTTTAAAGCTAGGTAAATTACCTCCTTGAAGTTGGCACCCCATAAAAAGAAACCATTTGTGCTGCTTTGGTGTTTGAGATATTAAACGTTATTTTTTGACCGTGTGACCTCACTCTCCACCCCATGCTGCCCAAATCCTACCAACTCAGCCCAGTTTGTTTGTGCTGGGTTTGTTCTGTTTTGTCCCATTAAAACACATGCTGTATGTTTTTTCCTTCTGTAGATATAACCATGATGTTTTCAGGAGCTGTGACATCACTCTCCATCCCAGTTTATCTAAACTGCACATAACCGGTATGGTTTGTTTGTGCTCGATCTGTGCCATTGAAATGAACATCAAACAGTCCCTCTCCTTAGAAATAACATTCGTTTCTGCTGGTTTGTGCCGATACAAAAAATGCTGTAACTCTGACCGTGTCATTTACATAACGAAAATAAACTTTTTTACGAGCAGTGACGTCACTCTCCGCCTCATACAATCTAATTAGCTACAAAACAGTGTCATTCGTTTGTGCTGGATTTGTGCAGGTTTGTGCCATTTAAGTGAACATCAAATATATTTCCCTTCTGAGAAATAAACAGAATTCGAGACCCCCATGCCGTCCAATTGTGCTGCTAAAACAAACCTGGTATCTCTGAGCCCTTCTTAAATATAAAAACTTGTTAGGAACTGTTCTTCTCCATCCCACTAAACTGATACAGATAAGGTCATTCATTTAATAATTACTAAGTAAGTCAATTTAAATTAGTTTAATAGCTAAAGAACAGGAATATATACGATTTCCTGCTTGGTAATATATAAATGTAAAGTAACATGTTCCGTACTGTATTTTGTAGGAAGCAAACTCATTTTAGCACAAATACAGTAGTGCTGCTAACTTGTCATCTGAATGATATTACAGGGTTAAATCTGTTGCTATCCCTCTATGTTAGCGCTAGAGGAAATTAATAATTAGCTTTGCTTAATTGCAAATGTGAAATGTCCAAAGTGGGTTTACAAAGTGCACGGGTACCATTTAATCCCACGTTCTCCCTCCATGTGAGAATGCTTTTTCTCTCCCACACACGAAACGGGCACTAAACTCTGTCAGACACGCAATAATTCAACATGACCTACTGAAAAACAAAAGGGAGCGATCATTAAATGTCAAAGATGAATACCTTTCCTCCAATTTCATCATTACTTGTGTGTCATTCTCAGCACATTTCTCTTTTGATCCGAAGCCAAGCTGTAAGCTGAAATGCTGGTTGTTATCTCGCTCCCTCTCCATCTCAAAAAACAGAGGTCAGTGAAGGTCAGATGCTATTTAGCAGACGGACGGCAAGAGGGTCAAGTGAGAGAGCGAATGCTGTAACGTGTGTGAGAGAAAGAGAAGTCAAACATCACAGAAGAGTTGAATTAAGCTCTCAGTCTACCCACGCTCTATAACCTTGAGATTTCTCTGTTGCATGTGTGCAAATATGTGCTTATGATTCTGCTGGGTGCAGATGTGTGTGTTTATGTGTGCGCTCACAACCCTCAGTGAAATGTAGAAATGCTCTGCTAATGAAATGCAAGGCTTCGGGGCGGCTTTATCCAGCGCGCTTTCTGAGATAAGATTGATTGTTGAGCTGTATGACTAAAGTGGGTCAAACAGACATCGCTTTAAGGATCATACAACAATATGTCCTCAACATTTACCTTCCTATGCTTGCTAAACAATCTGCATCTCCTCAACACACCCCACCTAGAAAACCAAAAGGCTGAGAGGTTTTATCTCACTTTACTGATTAAAATATAATGATAAAAAATCTATTTAACTCTATTGTGTATTAATTCTATGTTTTACATAGCATATATTTTTTAGGGTTGTCACAATCCAACACAGTCTTATGACCAAAATCACACTAAAGTGTAATAAATGACATAATAGCTATGTTTATGTTAATTGTAAACTAATATGCACATTAAACAATATTTTTGCATTTTAAAAAGGGCTTTATTTAAATATATACATGTATGTGTTTATATATATTGTAAATATACACCGTACACACTCATATATTATGTAAACAAAAAAATCATTTGACAGCGCCAATTAGAATTATATTTGTTATTTGCACATTATATATAGGTTTTGCTCCATTTCCCAGAATGCAAAGTACGTAAATTGTACATATCTGCAGAAAGTTTTTTTTTTTTGCATTTAAAAAAGCACTAGTGCATTATACAGTCTCATGGGCTAAAATACAAGATTTTAATTTCATGTCTGTATGCACTTTATAGGATCAATTCAGACGTCATCAAATAATTGTAATCATGTGATTACGTAATGGTTGCTACAGGCCTATGCTTGGTATTGTGAAGTCAATATCGGCATACTGGGTCTCAAAAATGGCAGTCCATGTGACCATCTCTTGCCAGGAATAACCACGTGTTGCAATCAGGCACAGAAATGACATCACATTTACATCATATCACGAAAAAGATTAATACCTTGTCTAACCTCAAACTGTTGAGAAGCACATAACACACAAAGTGTTAAAGTGTGTGTGCCTGGAGATCCCGCTGAAGTGGATGTCACATCTACAGCGAAGCACGACTTCTGTAATAGCTGTCAGGGCAATGTGCTGCTTCAGACCAGAAATGACATCCTTTCAGAGCCAGCCTGCCTTAAAGTGCAGCCAAGCGAGATAGAGAGAGAGAATGGCAGAGCATGAGTCTAAGACAAGATAAGGAGATAGAGAGGTGATGGAGAGAGGGAGAGGGAGGCAGGAGGGGCGGGGGAC
>JAUMHP010000046.1:7703656-7736118 GCA_032361065.1 Enteromius trimaculatus
TCCCCATCTATTAGAATTATGGATTGTATGTGTGCAGTGGATAAATATGAACTTTAGGTCATGTCTGTAAACTTGTGGTGGTAAAGCATACTGGTTAATAATCAGGAAAATAAGCCACAAGGTTGTAGGTATGAACTAACACTTGTATCATTTAGAAATGCATTAAACACCTGTTTTGTCACTCTCTGGAGTGTTCGAATTGGACGTCCTTCCTAAAATACAAAAGGCAGCTACATATTTTTGTTGTATAAAGACAAACTATTTATACTGTGAGTTTTCGAGTAAAACCATTTTATTTTATACTCTTATTGTTATTTTCTTTAATATTATTAAATTATTTCATATTCTTATTCTTTAATATTGTCATTTATGTAGACGCACAATCACTTTCCAATTTACTAAATGACAAAATCTGTTAGACTTTCACAGTACCTTTGCTTTGCCGGTGCTCTGTAAGATGTGCACCAGGGCGCAAGCCATCTCCTCTTTGTTCTTGACGCTGATGACTGGCTCCAGCACAGAGCAGAGCAGCATGTAGTTGTTGGTGGTGTACTCGGCAAACTCTTTGTAGAGCTCCATGGGCAGGATGTTCATGCTCTGGTACCGGGCCTTGATGCGGACCATGGGGCCCACCGTTTTCCCTTTCCCTGGATTGGGTTGGCTCACTGGGTACCACTTCTCGACCAGCTGCCTGCTCATGACATTCACCACTGGAATGCTCACCAGCCCCACGTAGTTGTTCTTGTCCTTTTTCTTCTTTTTGTCTGAGTCCCTATAGAGGTGGACTGTGATGTTCTGGACCGTAGGGAGGTTATTGAACTCAAAGTGTTCACCCCAGAAGATGTTATCCGTCTTCAGCTTGCAGGTGGTGCGGGCATAGAGGCCGTCGTCCAAGCAGAGCTCGCAGAAGTACTTTTTCTTGGCCGGAAGGTCCTTAGCTTCGATGATCCACAGCTGGAGCGTATTCTCCATTCGCCGACTGTTGTCCTAGAGATGGAAGGGCATTGTGAGGTCAGTGGACTGTTAGGCTGCCATGTCACGGCTGTAACGGATTATTACCGCATCAGTGTGGCATCTAACAGGGTCAGTGATTTAGAGATGACGTGATTAAATACCCTCTGCTTCAGATCACCCACCCTTGGCTTGAAATTAAAAAGCCCTTTACTTTAGATCCCTTCATGCCCTTCACATAAAGATAGCAGGACGGTGCTGTAAATACTGTGTGACATCATTCAGCAGTTAATGTCATTCGCTGGCCTTTTTTTAATAGAGAAGTCTTGCCAGTGTGAAGTCATGTGGTTTAATATACGAGGGACAGCCATAAAGTTGACCTGCATCATGCTGCAGTTAAGGTTAAGTCTTTGTTGGAGTATAATAGAGGTTAATTTATAGATATCCCTTCCTTCCTCTTATAACTTAGGAGGCAATGGAGGATGAGATCAGAATAAAACTAAATGTCAGGTTATTTCTGAGGCCATAGACCATCGTGAATCGCTGAACTGAACAGGCTACAGTCCTCACTCACCAGCAGTATACAGCAGTTCTTGGCCCTCCACATTGCCCCACCCACAATTAGTCACGTGACGCAGAAGCATCAGCTTCAGAATCATGCTGCCCGAGACTTGAGATGTAACGGTTAAAGGGTTAGCTCACCCAAAATGAAAAATCTGTCATTGATTACAAACCCGTAAGACCTTCATCACAAAAATATTGTTGATGATTTCAGAGAGCTATCAGACCACAGCAACACAACTGAAAGTTACATTTCTGGACCTGGGAACATTTCAGTGGTGTTTCTCTCTACGGAGGGACAGGTAGCTCTCTGATTTCATCAAAAATGTCTTAATTTGTGTTCCGAAGATGGACCGACATGAGGGTAAATTAATGACAGATTTTTTTGGGGGGTGAACTAAGCCTCTAAAGTTGGTTTTAGAATTATGACTAATTATATTCAAGCATACACCACTTGCCTTGAACAAAGAGTTTATGCACATTTGTTTTTCATCAGAAAGGTTGTAATTTTTTGCGAATGCATATCCATTGACAGAAATGTGTATTAGCCAAACTGCTATTTTTAGACGCATTATCAGATTTAAGCTGAAGCACGGTGCAAGTGCGTGCCGTACCGTGGGTGAAGAACAGTACTGTTGGTTTTTATACATCCTTACTGTATAAAGATTCTACATACATAAATAATAATACAGTTTCTATTTTGAGTGAACTATACCTTTAAGGCTTGACGGATGAATTGCTCTCTAACAGCAGATGACTTTATTAAAGGCACTGGGCACTGTGTAGGGCTCAAGTGCTCATGGATATTCCCACACAAATAAACACCCACTAAGGCAATTGATTTCGCATCTCGCTATTGAGGTGCTCCATTGTGCACCCTCATCACAGATAATGAACTAATTAGGCAGACAGAAATGGGCCTCTGCCGCAGCAGCTAATGCCTGAGCTATGATCATCTCCACACTACAGCATCAACATCTGTCTGGAAGCATCATCTGTTCACGGCAAAGCTCTGTAAAGCCTGGCTCTGGTGTTCACCTCAGAAACCCACCGAGTAATTAAAAAGTAAGACTGAGCGATGGGGAGACATTAAACACATCCCCAGGCGAGCTGTGAAGAAGGCAAATATAACTTGAAGGTTGTGCTTGAATTTTTGTTCCAATCTAATTAATCATTAATTTGCTTAATCATTGATTGGTGAAATGAGCTGTCGGATGAGAACTTTCTTGGCATGCTCAAAGCGACCATATGTTTTGCTGTTTCTTTCCTGCGTCTCATGTGCTTATATCAAAGAGAGACAGAAAAAAAAACCCTGCCCTGAATTTCATCATTCTTACAGATGCTGAAACATTATTTGATGTCTTTTTTCTTTGCATTGAGTTGCATTTCTTCAGTAATAAATCAAAGCATTTGCATCAGGTATGGGTTTAGCCTATGCTAGTATAAAAGCATCTCAGCAGAAAGGTGAGGTTACCTTATTAGGGTGGATGGCCCGTCGCAGGTTCTCCATCCATTTGTCTCTCTCTGCAGCTGAACGACAGGAAAAGCACTTACTACCCGTGGAGGTGCTCACCTGGAACAAAAGTTGATAATTGTCATTTTGGTGCAACAATCTCACGGCTTCCAGCTCGCTTCAAAAGCAAACTTGTGCTACGTTTTATTGAAAATATGATACAAAATGCAAAACTGAAGCAAATCTTGCTTACTGACATATATTTTGGCTATAAATACAGCATTTAAAAACAAATGTTCACACATTCTGAACATGAATCAGCTATAGTAAAGAGATTTAAATTAAATCAAAACTGAACCAAATTCTGCTCAAAACAGATTTCATGGGTTTGATTTAATTCTTTCATTTGATTTGATTCTTATTTTGATTAAATTCTGCTTTAATCCATAAGCTCTAGATTTGTTTTGATTCTGGTTTTAATTTGTAAACATTTCAGTTATAGTATCCAGTACTAATTTTTCTCCAGTGCACGTTGGCCACAATTATTGGCACCCAATTATTGCAACATCCTTTTCCCAAGATAGCAGCCCTGAATTGCTTAGTTTGGAAAAAACCTAATAAGAGATCACAGACCATTCCTTCATGCAGAATACATGAAGCTTTCCTTAATCCATGATAGTGCTTCTTTTTAGGGGCAGTTGTGGCCTAATGGATGGAGTTGGGCTTGTAACCCAAAGGTTGTGGGTTCGAGTCCCAGGTCCGGCAGGGATTGTGGGTGGGGTTAGTGAATAACTAGCGCTCTCTCCACTTTCAATACCACGACTGAGGTGAGACCCTTGAGCGTTACCCCAACTGCTTTTATCCCTGTGTTCATCAAACCCATTTTAATTGTTTATTGTCGTGTCAGATAACTGAATTTGTTTTTTGGATAAGCCAGGAGATTTTCTCTTGAAACCCTGTCAAACAACATGTGTTGATGTAGGGGCTGTTTGACCATTTTTTGAACATGCTTTCTGAACATGATACTCCATTTTCTGAAGTTCTCCAGCTGTGGTCCTTGGAGAGTCTCAAACTCTCCTTCTCACATTGCATTATTACGACACAGACACACGTCCTCTTCCAAGCAGTTTTATAACATTTTATGTTGATTGAAAATTCTTAATTATTTCCCTGATGGTGGAAATGGGAGTTTTCAGTGCTCTAGCTCTTTTTTTTAAACCCATTTCACTAATTTAACTCAATTATCTTTTGCTCCACATCAGAAATACACTCTTTGGTTTTTCTCATTGAGATGGATGATTTAAGTGAATTTGGGCTGTGTTTCCTCTACTATTTATATTCACATGAAACAGGAAGCCAGGGCTGGATAATTTCATGTTTATAATCACCTTGGAGTGCTCAATTTTGTGAATAAGAATGGGAATATACTTCAGAGATATTTTAGTCAGAAGAATTTCTAGGGGTGCCAATAATTGTGGCCAACATGTATTGGATAAAAACATTTTCTCCTCTTTCTTTAATTGTTTTACTTCATTGATAGGTTAGAATGTGTTGTTTAAGCAAAGTGTTTATGTGATCTAAACACTACAGGTACTGTAATATTGATTGCAAATTAACATGTCAGAGGGGCGAGAGAGATCAGATCATCAAATTTACTTGATGAATATCTACATATATTGAATGTATAGCAAGTGAAAGAGCTGTATACTGTATATACCTCAAAGCAGTAATCCTGCCCGAGGATGGAGCTGTGCACTGGTTTAATAAGGACCTCCTCCTCCATGCTGAGGTCCAGAGCTTCTACTGCACTGCTGGGACTGAGCAAAGACTCGTGAGAGCGCGACTCCTTCAGCCTGGGCATCAGATGAGACCTGCAACAAGAACAAACACCAACCAGTGACACAAGTGTCTCTCATGTACACACACACTTTCAATACACACCATAATCGTTTATCTTAAAAACAAAACAAGATAAACGAATGCTTTTTTTATAGCAACCAAAAAGCAAGTGTTATCACTGCCTAAAAGGCAGCCTTAAAGAGATACAACGGATACAGCAGTTTCGAGGATCAAAGAATAACAGATGTTTAAACTTCATCAACATAGTTTGAGTCTGCAAAGTGTGAAGACAGCAGCAATGATATAGCAAATTTTCTATAATATTACTCATAATACAGTGGAAATAAACTTCAGACCACTGCAATTGAAACTTAAAATTTAAGAAAAAAAAAAATACAGTAAACAAGAGTGAAAAGATCTGAACTGGGTCAGAAAAAAAAACCTCAAAATGTTCTGTATAATAAAAGACATATATATATATATATTGCATAAAGGTATTAATTATTTATTAGGGCATGTGAATGAACACAGGCTTGCTATTCAGCATGTGTTGTTTGAGCAAAGTGTTTATGTCTTCTGATCACCACAGGTGTCATTAACTGAGCTGTCGGTTAATGTTAGTGCGCACAGAAATTGATTATTTCTCTCACTAGATAATTAGTCCCTTACTTAAACTGTTAATTATCTCTTAATAATATAAAATATTGCCATACATTTCAATATCTGTTAACTTGTAAAGCAAAACAATTCAGAAAGGTACCAGATCATGAAGGAAGTTATGCATGCTTGCATGCACGTGTGAAGAATGAAGCCATTTAAGATGCCAATACCACTTGTGTCACATCAATTCAACACGTTCCGGATCCGTAATAAACAGTGATGGGAGATAGCAAGCATATCATTGGAAAATTCAACATGTTTACAGCTGTAATTAGTGTGGGAGATCTCATCTAAGATGAAGCCTGTGTTGGTCTGAACTGACGTTAATTAGTGCTTGCTACAAAGCAGATCTGATCTGGGAACAGTTCCACCACTCATTCCTTCATGTCAGCTGGAGAGAGACGTACACCGAACGCTCTTCAGCTTCTGATCTCCAAGGAATAGATCACACAAAAATGAGAAATTCTGTTATTATTTACACCACCAGTCTTGTTTTGCAGCATAACCCCTAAAAATAGGGTTTCTGTGCATCTGGCTGTGATGAAGGTTTAGTATAGTTGGTTAAGTAAGGCATTAGTAAAAGATCAAAACGGCTTCGGTTCTATCATGAGAACCCTCTTGTTGAGTTTACCATGATAACGGATATAACATTGTTAATGTATTTGGTCTTGGTGGAATAGATCTGCTTTGGTGGTGCAAGCAAATAAAGGAACTTGCTACTGCCAATGCATACGACAATACATGCTGTGAGTGTTTAAGACATACTGCTGCTGCAAAAATGACATATAAAATAACCCGTAAAAATGACTACGTGGATGCTAACCAGCCATTTAAATGTAAAGCAGCAAGCTCATTGGCTGCGTATGCAACATGAACCAATCAGCCTGTGCAAAGTAATTAAATGTTGTAAATATCATTAGGCTTTTATATAAACTAGATTGCTTTCTAACTGCATAAATGTGTTACATCTGTTTTTTGTAAAATACTTTGTAGTGTAGAATTTTTTTTAATGGGAAACGAGCAACTCAGATATTCTACTTAACATCTAATTTTGTTACACAGAAAAGATAAGCAAACATAGAACTAAAATGTCATGGGGGCAATCAAATATTTGCTGGTGATGCTCTCTTGACAAAATCCCACATTTCTCACCTAACAAAGAGACATTTAAATCTTCTAGGAAGTGACCCACATCTCTCTCCATAAACAACCATCATCAACAGTTGCTGTGTGTATCTCATAAATTATTTACTATTCTCTATTACCCTGCACTCTTTATTCACCTCCCTTCCCCCTCTCTTTGTTTTCCTTTCCTTGCACTCTCCTTTCTCTCCTCCACAAAGATCTTCAGAGGTAAGACTATGCTCCCGAGACCAGCCTCGTCTCCTAACCACTGAGGCTTCAGAGAGCAAAACGTGTGTGTACACAACTGGTTTATTTCTGTTTGGCTGAGGTGAAACGAAGCAAAGGGCTCTGAGAGTAATTGGAGCAGAGGGGATTGTGGGATTGATCTACGCTTGAAGCGGCGTTAGAACGAGAGAGTATCAAGCTAGCAGTCCAACGACAGGTTGAGTTCCAAAATGAGGAGAAACCAACGTCAATTTTCCTGACTGGGAAACATTGATGGGATGACACTGACAGGAAGTATTGGGAATAGCTGTCAAAAACCAGCTTGATAGAAAGGATCTTAGAAGAGAGAAAGGAAAGAATCTAAAGTAACAGTGTGTTGGGGGTTCATCTGAAATGGCTTCAATCACTTAGTTACTGGATATGAAACTTTTGAACATCAAAAGAAGGTTCTCTAAAGAAGAACTTTTTATTTTGAATGAAACAGACAGTTTCCTTGAGTAGGACTTAATGGTAGCTCTTCAAGACTGTATCATGAGAGAAGAAAGGATCAGGAGTGAAAATACTTTTTTGGTCCGCAAGTTTGGAAGGGGATCAAGTGCCACTAAAACAGAGAACAGTTCAGGACTTTCTATGGGCTCATCTAAAGCTTATCTTTCGTTTTGAGGATAAGATAAAAGAAATATCTCATCATTCAGAACTTTCTATGCAACACGAGACAATAACTCAGCCACTTTTGAACCATGAACATGAAGGGCATTAAAGGGATAGTTCACCCCCAAAAAATAATTCTGTCAACACAACTACCACATTCAAGTCCTAGAAATGTAAAGAGAAGAAATTAAGAAATGGTCACTTTCTTTTTGCACAAAAAGTATCTTCACAGCTTCATAAAATTATTGTTCAACCACTGATTTTGAAGGATATTCTGATTTCATTCCAGTTAGATACAAAGGTGTTATCCTGAGTACAATCATATCTAATTTTAGAAATAATGTTTTTAAAGGACACACAAGAAGAGCACTTTCTCATTTGTACTAATATGATGTAACAGCACATTCTGGATCATCTAATATTGCCACTGGGCAAATCAGAGTGAAGTGCATTCTGGGAGTTAGAGGTGAGCCTAAGAGAGGAAAAGGGACATGTTCAGACAAGAGGATTGTGCCGAGGTGTACCCTGAGAGGAATGTGTGTATGTTTGCTCGTCCTTGGCTGTCTATGTGTCGAAATAAGTCTGATTTAAAGGCAACTGAGACTAATAAGGAGATGGATGTAAAACACTGACACATGGAAACACACCCACTACTCCACATGGAGTGTGTCTCTAGAAGGTTAACTGTCACATCAGTCTAGCAGAATGAATGTTAATGTCAGCATTGGAGGCAATGAACGACACCATATGAATGATAATACAGTCGCTCTAACTGTGTTCGCTGTGTGTGTGAAAGAGAGAATGTATTTTAGCCTGTTAGTGTGATGTTGGCACGCTCAGTGATGTGGTGTGCATGCTTAATGGCATGTGTTACAAGCTCTTTCATGTTATGCATCTCCTACCAATCAAAGCGAGCATGTGTGAGTGTGCTTTTGAGGCGGGGAGGAACTAACACAAAACCCGAAGTGAAAAGCTCACCTCCAAATACGTATCACCTCAAACAGAGCAGCACGCACATGCAGAGAAGCAACTGACCCGCTTGTCCTTGGAAAAGAATCCTTTTCATTACACTTTGCTATGTTCTCTCTTTATCTTTCATTTACTCTCTTTTTTTTTTTTCTTCAAAATTTACCCAGAATCCTCTTCTTCCCAAATGGATTCATCCCCTGCGCACACACTTCCTGTCTTCACAGTGCTCTGCATCTCAGTCTCTGTAAATATTTCAGACACTGCACCAGGCATAAGTCACACTTCACCCTCCATCCCTCCTTTTCTGTTCTTCTTTTTAACTCTGAACGCTTTATTTTTTCAGTCCTAGGCCATATCTTCTAAAAATATACAAATAAATGGAATAAACCAATTTGAATCTGAAAATAAACATAAAAAGAGGCGATAGTGCTATGATATAAACATTTTAAAATATTGCAAATGGCTTTTTATTCTTTTATTATTTTTTATTTCCATGACAGCATGCGAAAGTAAGAAAGGAGAACAGAGATAGAGATGCTCTATAAATAAACATTTTGAACTAGTATAAGTGACAGACTGACAGAAAAAAAGAAGATTAAACTTTCAGGGCTACAGACTGCTTTGCAACTAAACTAATAATCTTTTTCAGTGAATGAGATCACTTCGATACTGAAAGCAATAAACTAATTAAATTTTAACTAAAATTAGGCCTAACAATAATCTACAAAACAATAATAAATGATAAAAAAAACTCAATTTCAATCATTCATTCAGTAACTACACTGAATTAAAGGAATAGTTCGCCCAAAAATGAGAACTACCCCATATTTTATTCAACTTGAAGCCATCCTAGGTGTATATGACGTACTTCAGACGAACACAGAAAATATAAATATTTTTGTTACAAAAACCCATCGATCTACTTCAGAGGACATGCGGTAACCCCCCCGATGGCGTAGTTAGGTTAGTTTCCGACTGTGTTTGTCTGAAAAAAAGAAAGTCATATACACCTAGGATGGCTTTGGAGTGAGTATAATATGGGGTAATTTTCATTTTTATGTAAACTATCAACTTAAAACCCTCTAGGTAAAACATCACAAACTTGTAAGCTACAGTGTATGTGTTTGATTCACTTTAATGAACCAATTCATCCAAGCCAGAGAGAAAATCATAGCAACCCGTGACTAAACAACAGATACATGCAATGAGGCCACCCAGGAACACCAGAAACCAAATCAATATGTAGCTTTTTTATAAATAGGACCAGGAGAGGGTCGCTTGTCTTGTTCTCTAAATTTAACAAAAGATTTATACCCCATGAGGCAAAAAGAAAGCAATCCACTGTCGTCTTCTCAGTGAGAGTGTGAAGAGAGTTCACACCTTGACCAGTCATGTTAGATCTCCTGCTATGCACTGAACACTAGTATCAGAAGACTAAACACATTTGACAAATTAGAGACTGTCTGTGATGCCACTCAACATAATAATTACATTAAAATCATGTGTTCATACATCAGTGAGATGCTTAGTATGAAACAAACAAAATCAATTTGATTCTTGTTATCAAATGTAGTGTTTTTAAAGATTATTCTTCATATTAGACAGCAATGAAGGTAATGTATATATATATATATATACAGTATATGTAAGAAATTAGTAAAAACAATAATCCAAAGATTAAATATTGACTGATATGATTAAAATAATCTAAGTTCTCCCCCAGTTCTCCACACTGACCTCCCAGTAGAATGAGTTAGGTGGGCATTTAGCTAGTTTTTGAGAAACTCGGTTGAACCAACAAGGCCAGTTTTGTAGACACTGAAAAAAGAAGTCAAGCTAATCCAATGAAGCCTAGTTGATCCCACACCGAAGTCAGAAATAGTACGAGTTGGATTAATCGGCGTAAGGAAAATCCATCTCTAACTGCAAGTATGAATTTACATTTGAACTGTTCAGGGATGCTGAATCTGGAAACGCGAACCCGAAAAGATTAATAATCAAAATTAATGTGCTTTTTAAGTTTCCCACATTGCAAATTGATTTAGAAATCCTTCATCCCCTGCCCTCACACTGCCCTTAGCAAGGGTAGAAACACTTAAAACAAAATACAGTTCACAAATCAAAGCAACCTTGAACGCGACATGAAAGAAATGGGAGGAGAAAGAAAAACAGGAAGATGTGCAGGGACATGCTCCCAAACACACAGGGCATCACAGCTCTTACACACACTGCTTGATGCACACAATTCAGCCTTTCAGAGCACACATCACAGGCTCTTTTCAAATGCATGGAGTGTGGGTGTATGGAGCTCACATAGAAACAAAAGTTAAGGTCATGAGCACACACACACACTAACACATCTAGCAGGGTGCCTGGAGACTTAAATGGGACCTTACAGATAGATATGTACACATAGTTGTGACCTTTGCTGGCAAAATGAGTCTGGAAGTTAAAAATGTTGATTTTTACAAGATTTTTTGATGTGTAACAGTAAATTAGACCCATGCATTACAGTAGGTGTTAATATATAGGCCGCCTGTCTTATCAATGCTAAAAGAAAAGATCACTGATTTTGTAGTTTGTAGTGTCAAGCGATTAATCGTGATAAATATATACATGCATGTGTGTGTATTTATAAGTAATTATATTTTATAGATTTCTATATTAAATATATTTATATAATATAAATTATGCAAATATAAATATATAAAAATATTTTCAAAATATATACTGTATGTGTGTGTATTTATATACA
Organism: Enteromius trimaculatus; assembly: GCA_032361065.1. NCBI lineage: Eukaryota > Metazoa > Chordata > Actinopteri > Cypriniformes > Cyprinidae > Enteromius > Enteromius trimaculatus. Next base: position 7,714,846 of record JAUMHP010000046.1, read on the forward strand.
TAGCTAATATACACAGTACTCATACATTACATAAAACGCATTATGTATATGATTGATTGCAATTAATCATTTGACAGCACTCATTTATTCATAATCAATACACTAAATGGATTTTTACATGGATTTTTTTTTGTTTTGTTTTTCTCAATTGAATGCTTTTGTTTAAATGTAAAATGAAAGAGGTTATTAATATTATATATATATATATATATATATATATTTTACATTTGTTCTACTGTAAATGTTCTAAAGTAATTATTATTATGAAAAACCAGGAAAAAAGATGATTTGTGAAAGTGATTTTTCTTTGCAACCTTCAGGAAACCTTAACTTGATTCTTCCCTAAATTAACTTTTCTAACTCTATTGACTTCTTCAAACAGTGTAGCCATTTTTCTTCCCATTACAACAATAATACATCAATTTGAAGGTCTTTTGATGAAAATACAAATTACTCATATTTGAAAATGTGCGTATTGTGACTCAAGTTGTCAGCACGGGTCATATTTACTGTACGCTCACAATAAAGATTTGATTTATCTGGTCTTATAAATGTTCAAGTTATGTAATGTCAAAGCTGGTAGACTGACACATGTTACTGGGTCTGACCGAGTCACAAAGTCCATAAAAACAGTTGTTATTTCCAAAGATACATTTTTAAAATAAATATGTATATTTTCAGCAATAATGTCAATTCTATGTTTTATGCTAAACGAAAAAACAGTGGTTTAACTAGCCATGTCAGCTGGCGCAACAGAAACTCAAAGTGCATGAAAAATAACTAGTTTGATGCAGCTTTCATAAGACTACACTGAAACAGCCTTTAATCACTGCATTCTGCTATGTCTAAAATCACAATGTCAATTAATGCAGTATATGATTAATCATGCAGCCTGAGGCTCTGCTGTCATTACTGTGTTCCCTTTTAGAGAGAGAGAGAGAGAGAGAGAGAGATCAATGTACTAGGCGCTTTCGTTGCTTGGGTTCGGCTCTACCCTTGAATGGACCGCAACTACGGAAAGGTGAGTGTTTCCATGGCAACTGGCCGACAGGTACAATTTTAGCCCACCAAAAAAAAGAGCACAGCCCATAATGATCCACAGCACTGGAAATAATCACATTTAGTTAAGATGCAAAAAAGAACATTTGATAAATCTATCCCTTTTATAGCTGTCAGTCGGATGGTACATCTGTTCTGTACTGCACATGTGTGACAGCGCTTCAAATCAATAAACAGTTGAAAACTGACCTTAAACAAGAAAAAGAGTGAAGGGCACAGGATACTAAATCGCCCTACATTCACATTAGTGGTCTAACAATGTCATTTTCATTCATTTCCAAACGGTCACATTCGGTTCCCCCAGCTGAATATTTAATGAATATAAAATATTTCTCTGAGGTCAGAGAAAGATATAAAAGAAACTACAGTAACAGATTTGTAAAATGTTCTTAGAATTTAATTATAACTTCTGAATTATAACTTCAATCCAAAATAAATTCCTCAATAATAATTAATTGAATGGGGACAGAGTGAATGCTTGTAGACGTAAGTAAAGGTAAAAAGAATTAATCTAAATGACAGCAGTATTTAAGGTCATAGCCTGTTTTCAAATGAGTATTTCTCTTTAATTAATACAATAAATGTATATAGATGCATTTTGAGCTCAAATGAGCAAAAAAGGTTGTTCTCACTTACATTTGCTTTAGAAATACATATTATACATAAAAGACAGGCCTACTCTGAACTATGCTCAAGAAAACCAAAACATAGCCTTCACACTAGCTATAAACCTTCTCATAAATTTCACTATTCATACAGTGTATGAAATTTCATAACAATGTCCATATCCATTGAATGTCAACGGAGTGTTCAAAACAAGCTCAAATCCAAAGTCTAAAGAATGGACAGATTTACTTACATTGAACTGCGAGGAAGCCCAGCTCCATCAATCTATTCTCATGCCACTACCATATGCAAGCGAGCGCATTTGTGTGTTTCCGATCTAAACGAACCGTTAAGAGGAATTCTGTGGGATCTCTGGCTTCTGCGCCGCATGCTGGAGAGGGAACTTCCCATGGGAGAACTGATAACACACCTCCTCACTCACACGCCCCATTTAAACAGCTAGCGCTCACTTTCCCAGATCAAACTCAATAACATTTTAACTTCCCGGTTTCACATTCCATACCTCCTTCACTGACCTTCATTTCACTATTCCTGATTAAATCTCTTATTAAGCATGCTTTGTTGTTTTTTCCAATATGATGTAGTCAGTTAATGGACTAAAGCATAAGAAATGGCTATGTAAATAATATGTACACAAATACATGTGATAATTATCTATTAATAGGATTAAATGCTGTATACAGTATAAAGGCAAAATATGCAACTTTGGGATTAGACATTCCAGACTTAAGCAACATAACAAGAGGAAGTGTGCAAGGTCCAGGACTTAAAGCATTCCCTGATCTATTTTTGTGTGGCTAGCAAGAAAGGACATGACATCAAGACCTAAATATGCAGAAAGAGAGAAAAAAAAAGCCCCGCGAGACAAAATAATGTCTGAAGGAGTCAAACGGTCACACAGACTTTCACTATGGGGGGACGGGAGGGGTCAAACACAATTAAACACAACACATGACTGAAGTGAATTATTAAAAGTTTATTTTTTGTTCAGTATATATTATGTTTTTTTAGATCAAACAATACTTGGCAGATCCTATTGACCCCCATTTCACAACCATTCAACAGAACCAACATTTCCATCAGGATTCTGAAGGTCATGCAAAACAGACCTCTCCACCATTTCATTTTTAGTCCATTTTGCGCATAAAGTAAGAGAGGGAGGATATGATTTAGCTTTCATGCAAACGCTTTACACACAATCCCCTGCCCTCGCATCTAGCATTAACACATGGGCCAAATGGGCAATTTCACAGTTATATCAAGGAAAAGAAACACATGGGCGATGGATGCCAGCACCTCCATATGCATATATAAAAGGAAATGTAGATGCAGTTGGTGCCAAGATGGAAAACAGAGAGTGAAGCATGCTGGGAAAATTCAACACAATGACAGACAGAGGGAAGACTTGTCATTCTCAAGAGAAATGGGCTAAATGAGCTAAACAACAAACAAATTAGCCTTGGCCTGAACAAATCCTATCTGAATAAGACAATACCACACATACACACAACGCCTTTGTCTTATCACAGGCAAACAGTTGAGCCCTTGGTGTTTATTGGGCATCTGGTTAAAGGCTAACCAAAGGTTGTTCTGGATGGGCTACTTCCGTGTTTCAAACCACATAAACACACGCTTAATGACTTGCCAAGCTAAAAGAGATTATGAAACATAAATTTATGACCCTGGTCTTAATTTCTGCTTTGAACAGCTATACTTGCTGGGAAATCCTCTTAGAAGCTCATTTAAATATGGAATAACTACACAGAATCACTTAACTGATTACAGTCATCTCTATTTTTTGTACACTTTGCTATGCTAATCTAATTTCAAAATACCAGTAAGACTGTAGTGAGAACAGACCGTGATTGGGATAGATTTTTGTCGTTTGTGTTTGTCGTTTTCTTTTGCTCATGTGAATCTTGTTCACGTTCCGTGTCAAATATTTGCACGCTGAAGTGATTTGTTTCTTTTTCGGAAACCCTTTTCTCTGAAATACTTTTTCTATGGATGAAAACAAAGCACATGCATGAACATGCAACCTTGGAAAGGAAAAATTCCAGGCAAGTTCTTTCATGCCCAAGAAAAAACAAAAAGGATAAAAAAAAAAAAAAAAAAAAAAAAAAAAAAAGACAAAGAGAGAGACAGAGAGAGAAGCAGGACGTGATGAGGTTGAAGCATGAAGTCCTCAGTGACCTTCAAAAAGAACAGGACACATAAAAAGAACAGACATGACAAAGAGGTGGATTTTGGTTTTTTTATATGAAGACATGAGACTGACTTCTGTAGAAGCTGACATATACTTGGCTTGTGACAGCCATCAGCTGATGCAGACACTGTGCTTAGTGTCTATTCATATACTGTCTTTGACACCAAGATGCTTTGATGAACTACATGATAGCATATCAATTATACATATCAAATATCTTGGGCTTGGGACAATAATGCTGCTGCACTGTTAAACCAAATCCATTATGACATCCATCATGAGTAAAATAAAAATCAAACAAAAAGCGTTGATTGCAGCATAAAATTTAGAACTCATGTTGCATTATCATTTTTTAATGGGTTTTTACAGTGTTGCGCATTACAACCAATCACACATGATTCTGTCAAGCTTATGAATGCAACAGCCAATCAGAGGTGTTCTGATTAGTCATTGCTGATCCATCTGAGTTTTGTTCCGTGTACTCATTTGCCGACTGAATTCTGCACTCTCCTAAAATTTGCAGATGTTCATACTAAAGTAAGAGATTCATTAAATTGTTTCGGATTCTGTGAAATTCAGTCCTTCCAATAGAAATCCACATGATCAGGTACTGTATGTAGATGAGGGTAAAACACTTCCCTGAATCCATTTGTGTGTGTGTGTGTGTGTTTAAGAAGTTGCAGCACTGACCAACAGAATGCTATAACACACTAAATAAAAATCAAAACCATATATAATAATTAAATAGCATATAATCGTGTATTTAAGATAATAAGAAGTCATAAATAGCAACTGCTGCTATGTTTTACATATATAAATTCAATAAAACATATTAACCTGAAAACTGATTATGAGATGAAAAGACTTATAATTGTACAGCATGCTTAACTGTGCATTTGTCTCTACTCTCTATTATGTGAGCAGTTTAAGAATTACATAACCACAGTCGGCCACCCTGCCCAAGCCAGGCCATTAACTATGCCGTCCGTTCATCTATTCATCTCTCACTCCTCCTCTCTTTTCCATCCACCCATCACTCTATCTAGCAGCCTGGAAAAGCTGCTTACACACACTAGGCCAAAGGAGAAAATAACACGAGAACACAAACGTACACACACACGCGCACAAACGTGATTCTCAATACAGGTCATTACATGCAAAGACATCCATTCCCAGAGGTGCTAGTGATTGGATTATTGATGAATTTGATTAACTAGTCCACTGAAAGCTGACTGTTTGATGCGCGGCTTTCTGTAACAGCTTTGGATCTCTGACAGTGGTTTGAAAAATGGGTCACAGGTCTGTTCACAGACAACAGGAGGGAAAAAATTATGCTAAATGCAAAGAATAAAGTGCAACTAACCACATAATTGTTTAGAGTTAAGGTAGCAAAATAAATCAGTGTATACAGATTTAAAAAGAGAGGAGAACGCTTCCCATATTGGCGGTTGTTAATATTTTGGCACAAAATATTCATCTGTCACTTGGTAGGCACTAGCCAAATTACACATATGCCAGCACAGACAGATTGTGACACATGCCCTTATCGCCGAAAACCATGAAGAAAAGTATGCAAGGTAAAAAAAACTAAAAAAAAAACTACACTGAATATAAGTTAGCTTGCAACCATAAGGCTTATGCCAACCACAATTTGTTTTGGGCTTTGAATTACTGAGCATGGAAGCCTATTTTTGCTTCAGCAAAAAAAAGAAAAATAATATGTATTGTTGCAACAAGACAACTATTTTTATTATGGTTTTAATAGGATTTATTGTCAGTCTGTCTAATGTTAATAATACTGTTGTTCCTGTGTAGTTCACACGGTAGTATTATTAAATGTCATGTTTATCTTTTAAGAAGAGAAGGTACAGTTTCGGGTCATCGCTTGTCCATTGTCAAATCTGGGTCTCAGCCACACCACTGGAGAAGCAGCACAGCTGTAGGGAAAAGCTCTCAACACATATTTTATTCATGCTGCCACTTAAAGGGACAAGACACAATGTGAAGAGACTATGACAATCTGCCAGTTACTGTCAGCACAACACAAGTATACAGCGGCAAATGTGTTGCTTACACTGCATCTATAGAAAAGCTGTACTGAATACACTGGGAAAAAAAAAAAAGAGCGGTTTTGTGGTAGCACTGCCGTCATCTGTACAGATCTGACTCACCTCAGACTCCAGCTGGACAGTTAATAAGATGACTATTCATTGTTTTAACTAGCAGACTTTTCAGGAGAAAAAAAATCTGTAGTTTCTTAAAGAGAGAGAGAGAGAGAGAGAGAGAGAGAGAGAGAAAAATACTAAAAGCTGTCTGCATCCTGAAAGACTTTAAACTGTGCATTTCCCATCTTTGTTCTATGAACTTGATTTGTCTGTCCTGTCCACATTGGTTCCACCATGGTAGGACAGAAATAACAGCTTTAAAGTGTCTTGATACGATTCCTCCGTATTTATCTTGATGCATAACACTTACAAATATGGTAACATTCCATTCCGAGTGTGTCCTACATGCAACACAGATCAGAGAAAATAAACAGGCTTCCAATGCCAGCAACTAACACGGAGCCCTTCTTTCCACTGAAAGTTTATGTCCCTGTTCTGATCCGAATGTCTTGGAAGCATTCACCGAGACATCTTTACCCAGACACTCCGGTCAGGTTGAGCATTCAGAGGTGACCCTTTCCTGAGAAGAAGATACCCTTCCACCCTCCTTCTATTCCAGGAGAGCAGAGCAGTAGACACGCCTCAGCGCCGCACAACAAATCAATAGATGAGAGAGATTGGTCATGACAGTGCAATTAGAGACTGACTGAGAGAAAACCAGGCAGGGAGAAAGAGAGATGGTTTGATTTGCAGACTCTACTGCAAGTTTCGAAAACATTTCTGCACACTACATTGTTTTTTTTCATCCTCCAATCAAATCCGTTATCCGTCTTTAATTTTCTGTTCCAGCACAGCTGAAGAGACGTCGAACAACAGCTGGTACTGACGAGACACTCTCCTCTCATTTATCCCTCTTTTTTCGCACCATCTCTCATTCGCTCTACTCAGTTTAGAGGTGTTTGTCAAATAAATAAATTTGGCTTTCCTTACACACACTCTCTGCTATAATACAAGAGCTTTCACTTTTTCCATCTGCATACATGTGTGCATTATTCTTGATTGAATTTAAACTATGTTTTTAACATAAACTTAGTAGAACTGTACACAAAATAACGCATTCATAAATAGTGGTAAATATATAAAAAAAATCAATATAAAATAATATATAACCATAGAAAATGCATTAAATGTTACGCTAAATTTAAATAAATAACCTAGCTTAATTGAAATCAAAAAACTTATTCAATGTTTCGAGTGTAAACAGTAAAATGTTTAAATTCACAAAATGTGGGAAATTAGGATAGAACAGAACAGAAGAGACTAGGATAATAAAAAATATTTTATTTTAGCTAAAAATATTAATATGACTGAATCGTTTTTAAGTTTGACCAATGAATGACCAGGGCTTTTCCATGACCTTTCCGGACATTTGTGATTACTCAATAAGGATGTTCAAAAATTATTTTGATTGAGATGAATTCATTGGAAAAAACCAACTTGAGTGAAATGTGATTCATCCATGAAAGCCTTGCAAACAAATCTGACTTAACCAATTCACCTTAGAACAAATAGAAAATGCAACGTTCACCCCTTCACTTTCTACACACAATGGAGAGTCGATATAACTCACTTGCATGGTATGCAGATGTAATTAATCATTAATCGATCTTTAAATCTAAAAATCCAGGCAGGGAGATTAGATTGTGAGAGACACAGTAAGCCTCAGTGTTATGAATGTGAGCAGCTGTTCAACTGAAATATAATTACTGGCGCACACACACACACACACACACACACACACAAGCCGACAGGTTGAGAAAAGTTCATAACCTCAAGTCACAAAAAAAAGCAAAAAAATAAAACAATCACAAGTGACAGGCAGTCTGCGATGAACGCGCGTCATTCTCAACCAATCATTTTAATTACCACAAGAATGACACACTCATACAGAATAAACTTTCAATTGGACTTTAATTTAATCAGATGCAGCCATTTAAAAATCTTAATGCAGATGTGCTGCCGCTGGCCACAGTGACTCCATACTAAAATGGCATCAGAATTTAACCACATGAGTCCAGTGACCCAGAACATCTAATGTGACCGACATCCCCCATCACAGACACACTCACAGGAACAATTACAAACGAATACATTACTCCCATTAGTCCCAGATCACAATATGAGAATATAGAAGTGTGTGTGAGAAAGAGAGAGACTTCTAGTTTGCATAATCACATTATATTTGTGAGAACAACATGAAAACACTCAGAGCCAAAGAAAGATCATGAGTCAGACCGATCACTCACCAGTCATCCTGTGAATTCAGCGCAGCAGTCGGACACAGGAGAGAACGAGAGAGGACAGAAGATAACTCTGGAGGGGAAAGGATCTGTTGGGCAGCTCTCAAAGCTCCATTTTTCCCTTTTCCAGCACGGAGCGCTTCCCTCTCCCTGCTTCTCTCTCTTGCTCGCTCAGCACTGAGCAGCCCAACCACTGCCGGTTGTTTTCTGAGAAAGGCAGAGCAGAGAAATCTCTCTCTCTCTCCCGTTCAGCCCTTTCTTTCACCCCCTCTTACTCTTTCTCTCTCTCTCTCTACTGCCCTCTTGTGCTCTCTGTGCTACTCATCCTTCCTCTCCATACATATTTTTTCCCCACTGTCCTACTTCCTGTGTATCTCTCTGTCTGGATGGATGTGAGCTTGGATGTGCGTGTGCTTGTATAAATGGCTTTACTCTCTCCCACAGACAAAACCAGATAGCACAAAAATGAGTGTCTCATATGCATGTCTTTGTTAGTCAGATGACTCCCTTTCATCCCAAATCAATACTCGCAGATGGCTGTGACAGAGTACACAGCATATAATCAACCAAAACAAAATTTTCTCCAATACTAAATAAAACGGGCAATTTTAGAAGCAGCCCTGGCTTTGTCAACAGTCATCTTCCAGACTTAAGATCAGAAATCAGCATGTAAACAGTCTGAAATGTTCACAGCAGGTCTGAGCATGTTTCTGCTAAAGCTTTTTTAACTCTTAGCTAACAGTTGGGAGAATTAAAACTAAATATCTATATAAACTAAATATAATAAGAGTTAATGTTAGTAGGACTTGAAAAAAGTCTCTTGTTGTTCCATGCATTTGAATATATTTTAAAATGCATGGAAAATCAGAATTTTCAATAGTCATTACTTCAGTCTTCAGTGTCACATGATCCTTATGAAATCTTGTAATTATAAATAATTGTAAAAATATTGTAATTAAGAGTCTTAATTTGGCTCAAGGAACATTTCTCATTACTATCATTACATTTCTGCTATATGATTTATGGAAACCATTATAAAGTAGTGGTTAAAAGTATTATTTCAAATAGAAAGCTGTTATGTCTTTATAAATTTATTATTTATTTTTTTTTGCTTTCTTGCTTAATAAAAGGTATTTCTTACTGACGGCAAACTTTTGAATAGTAGTGTAGTCTATATGGAAAACAGAGGAAATGCAGATTTTAAAATACTGTACAATTAATATTATATTTAATATTTAATATATTACAAGTCAAAAACCCATCGCTAAGAACTTTTTTAGCCTTTGGAGGTTTTGAACAAATCACAGGGTAAATGATTCAATGACTTGTTTCAATAAAGTGGGAGAACTATGACGTCAGAACCTAAAAAATAAATAAACAAATAAAAGTAATTCACCATAGGTTCCTTTTAGACTGTTTGAGTAAAATAAAGCCTGTGGTAAATGTAACTTGACAATACTTAACAGTACTTTGTTGAACAACATTCATGAGTTCTCGTTTCCTGGTAATAGAATTTGTATAGCGCAAATTTGGCGAGCTGTCTGGGGAGCGAGCCAGGAAAGCGGTGGACTCCGAACCCTAGGGAAAAGAACCCTAGCGAGGTTGAGTGTGAGGGTTCGGCGTTTGGCTCGTTCTCCGTCTGCCCCCCTGACAAGGGAAAAGGGATGAAGGAGGAGAAAGGGGAGGAGGAGGGGTGTGATCAAAGCGAGATGTGGGAACATGGAAGCTGGGATATTTTATAGTAGGGCGAATGTGATTGGGCGTACTTGATTAGGAAATCGGCTACAAGCCATGGGTGATTACTGCGTACACGATTCTCTCAAAACCATGTTTTTTGCAAAAGATAAACTTAAATTACATCTATACCCAAAACACAAATGTTGAAGCGGTTATGTTAATTTTTGAAAACATGAGCTTTTAATAAGTAACTACATAAGAACATTTTGTTCATCTTGTCATTAAAGGGATAGTTCACTCAGAAATTATAAATGTGTCATTATTTACTCGCTTACATGTTGTCCCGAACCTGTATTAATTTCTTTCTTGTGCTAGACACAAAATAATATATTCTGAGTAACCAAACAGTAGCTGGTTCTCATTTAATACAATGTTCAACAGAAAAAAGAAACTCATTCAGATAAAAACGAGCTGAGAGGGAGTAAATGATGGATGTAGTGTAGAAGTATATAGTGTTTCACCTTTCATGTTTGTTTATTTAATACTGCTGAATACACCTACTCTACCTGAAAAATAAAAGCACTGTTTGTTTTTTCATATTATGTTAATTTGTAATGTCTATCTATTTGAATAACAAAGATAAAATGACAACGATTTTGATCTCTGCTCATTTTGGCCTAAATATCTGCCCTTCTTTATTTTATACTTGTTACCTTGAACGGCTTTGTTTTTATACAAAAGGCAAATAAGTGTGTCTGTACTGCTCAGACAACTTGCAAAATAGTAAAATCAATGACAAAGAATCATGATAAAGCACGATATTTTAGGAAAAAATTGTAATATCATATTTTTGCCATATTGCCCACCCCTAGCTCTGTAATTTGCAAGACCAAGTTAAAAAAGAATCTGGACTTAAAAAACATTGTGATACGATGTTTTTTTTCCATATCATAATGTTTAGCTTTTATGAGCGAATGATTCACTTACTGCCACCTACTGGCAATCGCTGTAACCTACAGAAAACCCCCACCATACACAGACAGAGTTCAGTCTGAATCAATCTAACAATCTAACAATGTGAAAAGTTCCAATGCTGCTAACCAATCATATTAAAGGAAAAGAATTAACTGGTGGAACTATTCAAGTGTTAAGTAGGATTGTTCACTCAAATAGCTACAATAATTAACTATTATAATTTAATAATTAGAATAACTATGTATTATTAGTGTACAGTATGCCACTGTAAATCACTGTATCAATTCAAATTCATCTAATTCATTATGAATGCATGGAAACAGGAGAAAAAACATCTTCAGTGATTTAAAGCAAGTATTATTGTCAGGCACGTTCAATAAAGACAGCCAATTTTGTTTTGTCCAAGCAGACCCAACGGCCGTCTTTGAGGCCTTATTAAAATCACTCATCACAAAACATACATATTGAGCTTGACAGTTTGATTAAAAGTGGCTCTAGTTCAATCTTCATACTTCAGTCTTTCCTTAGGAATTAGTTCCTTTTTTTTACCATATGAAATTTACTGAGCAATAAAGCAATGCTGAGATTTTTTTCCCGATATGACCGTTTCCTTGACAACATCGCCTCTTTCCTCCTCAAGAGGGAGAGAAACTAAGGATACGTGAGAGAACAATAAAACAAGCGTAGGAAAAACTGACTCAAATATAGATTTGACCCTGTAAAGTCATTAGAATCTATTAGCGCCACCTGAGAACATCAAATAAAGAGCGCTGACAATCTAGGAACTTCATTAAAGTCTGTTTGTGTCTATGACATGAGCTGTGCGACTTTGAGGATGCTTCAAGAGAAAAACGGTTTTGCTCCAATTCTGTCCACGTCTATTTGTGGCACACTTTATTATTTAAAGTTATGCAAAGTTATCATTGTAATTTTGACTTTTAAGATTGACATATCATGGAAAAATTCAAATAATTTTGTGTACTATATGCAGATATACTGTAGATTTACGACAACAACACATTTCATGCCAATGGGTAGAAAATGTAACATAAAATTAAAGACTAATTAAACTATGAATTTAAAGTAGACACAGCATCTTAAACAATCAATAGATGCCTATTTTGTCTATTTGTCTATTAGATGTCTATTTTTGACATTCATTTGTCTTGTAATCCAGTTTACACACTAAGAACAATCCTCTTCTCCCTCCACCTGAACAGAACAGCCTGGTTTATTGGTAAATGATTCAACTTGTGGCTTGTTTCATGTTTCCTAAGTCTCCTAAATGCCAAGCTGTGCCAAGAGGACAAACAGCACACACAAAACGTCTCATCGCATTATGAGAGAACATTACAATGAAATAAAGAAAAAGTAAGCTTTTCTTTAAAACTAAAAACTGAACCTCACCTACTGTACATACAGTACTGGCTTTCTACTAAAATGCTTGAGAGAAAACTTTGAGCAAGTCGATATTGCATATAATACATGTCCATTTGGATCTAACTGCCTTTGTATACAAATTTCCCTTATTGTAAGTGCTTTTAACAGAAAAGTCCATTTCTATTAACAGCTTTCGACTCTTTCTAACAGCCACAATCAGACTGTCTGGTAGCGCAGGGTCATTCTCAGCCAAATGAATGTAATAATGCAGAGATACACACACAAACACTCAAGCACAGATCGTAAGCGGCACAAAAGTAAGCTGCACTCACATCAGCCGGGGCATCCGGCACACAAACTTAACAAAAATCCATTTGGCCCCACAGAAGTCCAGAGTACTCATCCCCTATCTGTACAAGCACAGCCATCCATAGTCTGCTCCAGCCAAGCCATGCTGAAAGCACAGACAATTACTACACTTAATCCAATCAAATGAGATGCTTTTGGGATTAGCAGCATCCGCATATATAATCTCATTTGTGTAAAGAATGGATGAGCAGCTCAGGCCGTGGGTTTAGAGCAGCGACTGCTGTTAATGCTGTTGATATAAGGTAAAAAGAGGGTTGGGACTGACTGGGAATTCTTAAGGTCTAAGCTAATGGCTAACGCTAAACTGGGAAAATGCTATTAGCTAACACCCAGATTAATGAGAGAATCTCTATATATCCTCTCTTTCTCTATATATAGGTTTATATGGTTAATCAGTTGGTCAGCCAGGTAAAATAAATGATGATTGCTTTAAAGGAAGATATTTTGAAAAAAGTTGGGTGTTTGGGTCACAAAATATCGTCCTTTGTGTTCGGCAGAACAAAGAAATTCATACAGGTTTGGAACCACTTGAGGGTGAGTAAATGATGACAGAATTTTCCTATTCCTTTAACACTGCATGGAATCAAGATCTCCCAAGAATGTCATTTATTATAAATGTAATGTTTTATCAAATAAAAGTGTAAATAATATCTTACAGAACGGCTGTAATGCCACATGAATCTGTAGGCGTCACTGGAACCCATAGGACTTAAAAGTATCTAATATGAGCAAAGATAAATGTTCACTGGACAAGAGGCTCCTTACATTTCATTTTGAGTCCCGCTTGGAGAGCGTGCTTCACTGGCAGTCTATCATGACTGCTGTTTGCACTGGGAAAAAAAAAGCTATTAATTGTTTATTGGACAGTGGGCTTTCGATCGATGCATTCTTGTCCTGCCTGGAAGCTTGACTTCTATATATGATTTACATTTAGTCCTACAGCAGACTCCCTCTCCCAATACCTCAATTAATGTCCACTTTTAAGATTTAAACCAGAAATCTAGAAAAAAATAAAAAATAGGAATAAACAGCTAGACCTGAAATTTGTCACTTCAGTCTATTTCTAGTCCCACTACCAAACTGTTATTGTTCTGCAAATTGTTAGCATGCCTGTAAATGTACTACATTTATGGTGAAATAAAGTAAAGCGAAACTTTCCAAATCAGAAATGTGCATTGAAAGGAGCAAAAACTCAAGAGCAGAGCACAGCTGCAGTCTGTTTAAAGTGAGGGATATTTATGGGATAAGGGAAAGAGAAGATGCATGAAGGAGCATCTCCGAGAAAGAGGCAGATGACAGATTGGACCGCAAAGCTCTGTCGGTTTTCACTGACAAGAGAGGCATGTCAAAAGTGACCTCAATAACCAGTCTGCCAAACAGACACACAAACTTTCAGGCCACACACACACACTTCACACGTCATTGTTCACTGTGCAGCAAATTATGCAGCACGGACATGAGGAAATGCAAAATCGCACATTTACATATGGTGTTACTCCATAGGAATTAGCACACAGAATGCAAACACATGCAAAAATATCTATACTAAGACTCAACTGCCATGTTCAGCCGCTCATACTGTACATCTTCATTTACATCCAGTAAAGTTTTAAAATGGGTCAGAACCAACTGCCAACTTTTTACTGTCTCCAAAACCCATGCTGCCATTACTGTAACAACTGATCTCCTGACAGTGACTGAAAGATTAATAATGACATTTTAATGCCATTTATAAGATCATTTGGACTAGTTAAAGCAATGGTTCCCAACCAGGAAAGTGTGCTGCAAAAACACTGAAAATTAGTAAAATGTTATGTTTTTTAATAAATGTAATTTTAAATTAAATGGTTAAAATATGACTTTTCTGTGTAGTTCTCTAAGACTAATATATTTTGTTTGGCAGAAATTTGCAGTAAACTTACTAATCATTAAAATTGTGAAAAATTCCACTTTTGAGCTTTCGCACGTTTGCTGGCGCTACTTGCACTGTGCTTGTCATATCATCACAACTATTCAGTGCTCTTAACCACATAATGCTTATTTTAGGTTTCAGACATTTAAATACACATAAGCACTAGCAAAATAATACATACAGTTAAAATAATACAGTTCACCGGCCACTCACTTACATGTATTTTAAGAGAAATTTATGAATGTATGTTCGGCTGATCGAACAAACATGGCGGCGCCCATCTCATGTTACAGATCACGATCAAGATCATTTATAAAGGTGTTTAAACGTCAAAACACACTTATTTACATATATTTTTGAATCAGAATATCAGATTGTTTATGGCATGCGATCAATCTGTCGTACAGCGTTATTGTGCTAACGGTGTGTCGTGTGACAAAGCAAGACGTATCGCCATGGACACAGTAAAGGCGAACGTTCTAAAATAATAGTAGTCTAAAAAAAACTCACTCTGGGAGAACCGCTGGAACATTTTAAACTCACCGCTGAAAGGGTTAAAAACCAGCTTTAATAAAGATTGGAGTAAGATGGAATTGTTGTTGTTTACCTGTCGTTGTCCACTGGTTTGAAGCCTGGCAGGATGTGTCTGAAACTGCTGTTCCTGTCCAGTTTAGGCTGACTCTTTGTCCGCTTTATTGAGCCTTTTAACCTGCGACTCAAAAACCCCTAATGAGGAAATGACAGAGAATAGGACAGACATTATAATAATCACAGACAAATTCATATTGATCTTCCACCACCATTTCATACAATCACTCAATTGTTAATTATACCACATTAGACACCCTTTTTCTGTGAAAGCACCTGTCACATTTTTGCGGCTCAAGACTCAACTTCCTTTAGGCACCAGTTACCATAGAGACAGCAGGTTGGCATCAAGGGCATGGAAAGCAAAGGGAAGCATAAAGTGAGAAAGTGAAAAAGAAAGAAATAAAAGCGGGAGCGTGAAGGATTGTAAGTCAAGAATGAGAGTCAAGGACAAAATACGATCTGCTTATCCTCACTGTAAAACTGCTATTGTGGAGATAGAAAAACAAGAACGTGAGAAACGCAACGAAGAAAGCACAAGAAAAGGTGTGAAAAGAGCTTCTAGAGGAAAAGCAGACATGAAGTTTCTGACAAGAAAGTGTTACTAAACAAACAGAAAGCAGGCCGTTCCCCCCTACCAATTAACACATCTGCATATTCTACATAATTAAAGCACCCTACTGATTACTATTCACAATATATGCAAATTATTACACACAGACATCTCTTAATCATAGAGCAATCAGTCAGAGTATTTCAGCCTAACGGTTGCTAGCATCGAAAGAAAAGGAAATCAAATCAGAAGGGGACTGAGAGAGACAATGACAAGAAGACATCGGAATAATAAACAAGCTCCCCTGTCCAAACATAACGGGAATTTCACAAATATTGATGCAGTGAGCTTCAAAGCTTGCTTCAAAGAAGGTCATGAGTTTATAATTTTATGTTGCCAGGTTGTCAAGTGCTCTGAATAGAGTCGAGATTAAACCGATAATCGGTTTGACTGGCATTTCCCAATTTCAGTTTTTTTTATTATTAGTAGTAAATAACTAGAATAAAGCACAGCATTTTGGTAGCAGTCGTTAACAGATTTTTTTTTACGCTACCATTCTAGGTTTGCGTCGGTAAGACGTCTCTTATGCTCACCAAGGCTGCATTTATTCAGTTAAAATAGTTCTATGTTAATGTGTTGCAGCGAAGCAGACTTCTCAGCGGAAAGTACTTCAGTCTTCAGTGACACGCAACGCTTCACAATCTGATTTGGTGATCAGCATTTCTTCTTATTTTCAATGTTAATACTGTTGTTTTAACCATTTTTTTTTAGGATTCTTTTAAATATTTTGTAAAAATTAACTTGAATCCTTGCTAAATAAAAGTAGCAGCACATTATTGTATGTTCTTATGCCATGTTCTTATGCAGATGCTGTGATAGCAAACACATAATTATCTGTTTTCATTAAAATTATTCAAAAAAGGCTTCGCAGACAATGCCAATCAAAAAGAGTCAAAACAGCAAGCAAGCACAATCATGTGGATCAGAACAATATTCTTTCTTAAGCATTAAATTATGAATTATTAAATCACAACTACTTTCCAGGAGAATGTTATATGATGACAGAAACGTGTAGCTGTGAGGAAAGAATGTGTAAGGATAACTATAACTATTGGTTCTAATTCTATGACAGTAACTTCCACAACACAACAATAACGACACTGCAACAATGTTGCTGTTACCTTTAGAACGTTTCTTTAATATTGACAGCCAAAACTTAATGAACTTGAGCATTTAAAGTAGCAAATGAAATAACTACAATACACTTAGAAAACAATCCACCTTGGTGTGGGCACCAGTAAAGTTATCGTTATATTTATCTTTCTCTGTGTAAATGGGGCTTAACCGTTTTTTTTTACTATTTTTTGCACACAATATCATGTGCACAGATGAGAAAAATCCGATTGTAAATAACATGTCATGGTATGCAATGTCAAACCGTGTTAATAAGCAACTATCGAGCAGGTCTGTCAAATAGGTCATGGATGTTGACAGTCAATAATATCCATTCCCATGAGGCCCTTGGGCACACTTTTTTGCAGGATTCCATCATCCTTAGTTCTATGTTAAAGCACAAGGATGCCTTGGCATTTCACTTCACATTTTCATAACGTAAAAGCAGACGAGAAGGCCTGGATAAGTTGCAAGCGGCAGAAATTAAATAAAGCCTATATTACAAAGCCCTGCCAGGAGTAAATCAATGGAAAATGAGCTGTAATATATTTACCTGAAACCTTTTTTTTATAATAATAGCTTATTTATATTATCTCTATATCTAGCTAAATAATATCAATTTAAAGGTTCTACATTTCCCAATGCCTTGTCAGTTCAGTCAACAGTATATGTCAGGTATCCAGTAAAGTGTCAGCTACAGTTTAACACAAAACAAACCTGAGGCTACTGAGTAACTAATCGATTACAGAAAAAAACACACACACACCAGAAAACAGAGCTATTGTGTTTCTCAAACACTCCACACACACTCGGCAGCGCTTCGTTCACAGGATGGGTTCTATACTGTATTCACAAACAATGCTATTGAAAACTTTCTTGACATGTACAGAAATTATATCACAATTTCTTTCATATAAGAATCTACAGGGTCTTTCAATACATCCGTTAATCCCTCACGATACCAGAGACCTGGTATTGATGGCGTCATTCATGCACAGTGAATAAGAGTTCAGAACAGAGGATAAAAGGAAGCGCATAAAGAGTGAGAGGAGAGAAAAATCTCATGAGCTCCTGATTCTGAAGGGTGCAGTACCACTGCCTACCAGCAAGGGGTGCAGGGAGATTATCATTACTTTCCTAATTGCCCATGTAGACTGACCTGACAATAAAGCTGTGTGGCATCTTCCATAATTCACACAAAACAACAACATATAAGGCTTCTATTCTGTGCCTTGAACCTATTCAAACATGTACAAGCATTAACAAGATTTGTGATTGAACTGAAGTGTTCTCCGATCATGTTTTAACTTCGTAGGAGATATTTGCAAACTATCCACTAGGCTAGTTGGTAATTGGGCCTGAATCTGCAAAAGCTCAGAGGTCAAGTGGCCCTCGAGTCACCGCAGAGATCTCATTTAAATGTAATTACACCTGCATTCAGTAAATGCTAAACACACGAAAAAGGCCCCACGGACCGCATTTTATACAGACGGTGAAACTACTGAATACCACCTGCTGTTGATTGCTAATGATTCACTTCCGCAACCGGCACATAATGTGTGCCTCAACGATTGTTAACAGACTGCTTTTCAATCATGCAACGTTTTTTCATCCCTTCCAAATAGAGCTCCCGCTCATAAACATATCATTACAACTTCATACCAATTACAGCGAGCATTCGAACGTTGTTAAATCTTCCCCGATGCCCATCAATAAAACATTCTCTTTAAATGAAGCTTGTTCGGGATTCATTTGTATGTAATATCCTGATGTATAATCTAGGTTATAAATATAGCCTTGATCCAGACTTCCCCTTAATACTTTAAATATTAGGCTTGGTATGTGGTTTTGGGCTGGATCACCATCTTGAGTTTCAGCTGTTCGGTTATTAGGCTGAATGTTACGTTGGTTGAATGTGCACTGGATTTTTGCTTTTTACATTCTTAAAAAAATAATAAAGCACCACCACAGCTCACATTTATAGCCTCGAGTAGGAAATTAGCATTTGACAAAATGACTCGAAAGCTAACGTTTATTAGTACTGCAGGGTTTTAATACTTAAGATCTGAAGTGCATCTGGATTCCAGACTGTGTTTGATCAGACACACACGCTCTTACACACACCGAACACACACGTAATACTTACTGTGACCCTGAAGGGAGTAGCAGCAGCAGTGGCGGTGGGCTCCATTGTGGGCGGGGCTTTGTCAGGGGCAGAGCCTGGCATGCTTCGTCTCCGCCCTGTTTTCTCAGGTGGAGAGTCTGTGAGACAAGAGGGACAGGGAAAAATCGATTTATTAACAAAATGATTGATCCATATAGAGAAGTTTCTACGTACAAGCACACACAGGCATTTTTCAAATTGTAAAATGCAACTGAATAGATACCTATTTTTTAAGATGGCTTTATAATAGCCAAGAATAAACCCACATGCACAAATCCCAGCATGTTGCCGAAGTGTGGATGTAGACTGTGAGTCTCTCACAGCATGTAACCAAATAGGCAGATGCCACATAAACAATAACCATGCCAATGCATTCATTCAGTTGATCTTCCACTCATAATGTAACGGTTGTATGTTTATAGATGTCCTAATATCCCATTCATAAAGTCATCGAAACTCTTCCTCATTGTGCCCTCAGTATACGAAGCTGTTTCATACTGCCCTTCAGAAGGGAAAAAGTGAAGCCTGACTGACTGCTTCACTCACTCAGTGTCAGGATAGGTATATAGATCTAGAAACAGATTATGTTCAGTGCTACATCTCGCGATCACACACTGATCCCCCTCCAAGACATTGCCTGAGCAAAGTCTTCAGTCAGAACTCAATTTCCCACAGCACACACACATAGAGGACTATGAATTCTTTTCAAGCATCGTTTCGCCCAATTTCCCAAATTTCAACCATCTGGCATGTTGTGTGGACTGGGAAATATTGGGGACGTGAGTTTTCTTCAAGTGTAAGATTGTACTATACATTCATTACATCATGTTTTAGATTATTTTAACATTGCAGTTCACTTATACAGTAGTCCATATTAGTAGTGTGATAAATACATTGCAATACATAACGTGTTGTGCAATTATAATACATTATACAAATATTCCATAAAGACTTAAAGGCCCAAATCATACACAAAAGTCATTTAAAACAAAACAGTGAACTTGAGCATGTGACACTACAGAACAATGCTGGAAAACCTGAACACTGATGTAAACAGAATTATCAAATGAAAAAAACAAACAGTGATCATTACGTCATTATGATTTGCTATATGATTATATACAAAATAAAAAGTAGCTCTGTTTATTTTGATCATCGCAACTATGAGATATGAATGATGAACTACGAACTATAGCATCTTATAATCAGTCATACAAATGAATTTATGAACAGGAAAGATCTGAGACACCCTGTTCCTCTCATAAATGACAGCACAATGATAAAGATGATGATGATTACTCCTGAAAGTCAAAGATGTAATGGTGAACTGGTAATAATGCATACACTATTAGCAACAAATATTTAATAATTAATAGACAAATAGTAACACATGTATAATGCATTATATAAAGAGATAATGACGAGTACAATGTGCATTGAAATGCATTATATCTTGTTGTATATAACCATAACTGAATAAAGTGGTAAAGTGTTACCAAAACCCCTATGGAGAGCAGTGCCCTGATACCGACTTGGTATTAATTCATTTATAAAAAAAACAACAAAAAAAAACTAGGCTGCTACCAGCTTTCCCCTAATATGCCTAAATACATCTTCTCTCAGATCATTTTAAAACAGACTTTAAAATGCTAAACACAAAAATGAATGAAAAAGAAGCAGGTGGAAGTGCAAAGGCCTCATTATCCTGCTAAAAACCCTTTCAACAGCAGATTATTATAGTTCAATCAAGCCAACCAGTTTCCATCAAGCCTGGTGGTGATGAGTAATGAGAATTCAACAGTGAGGAGCCATGTAGTTTGATCTGGGAGAGATGGCTTTCACTTTCTCTCAGTGTGTGAGTGTCTGCTTGATAAAGATAGAAGATGTGAAGGAACGCAGCTGTGAAAGAGTGAGAGCGAGCGTCTACTCCAACTGAAATTAAAAAACAGTCCCTGTGGCTACTATGTGTGTGGCTGTAGATTAGCGTGACGATCGCTGTGGTTTAATTTTGTCCTGCTACAAGTGTCTGCAAAAATACAATTAAAAAGATGCACAAACACACCAATAAACATGCTTTTTTAAATTTATTTTTTATTATCTAATTATAATTCTTGTTTATTTTTTTCTATCCTACCATGAAGTATTTTACAAAATGTGTCCCCAAATTTTTTTTTTTTTTTAAATA
>JAUMHP010000046.1:7741633-7768972 GCA_032361065.1 Enteromius trimaculatus
CTATTTTAATGATGTTGTACATTTCTGGGCCATGAAACAAGCAGGACAGTCACAGGCCTCCTGGTTTTCATCCAAAATATCTTAAATTGATTTTTGATTAATGAAAAAAAAACATTTTGTGGTGGAGTAAAACACCTGACGACTGCATGACCATATAATATGAAAACTACAGCTCTTGGCTAAATAAAGCAGAGCAAACATGTGAAAACCACAGCTGCATACAACTGTCAGGCACCACTAACCCCACTAGTCACACTCCCATGCATTTCCTAATCAGATATTAAAAACCATAGCGTAGCAAAACGCATCGGCTATGGGAAAAGCTGCTGTTGTACTGTTCCCAGAACAGCTTATTCCTCACGCAGCTGTGTCAGTGTGTGTGTGTTTCACATGTTGTCCCTTTAGCAGCTGATATAGTGGTGATGTAATGCAGTATTATCAAAAAAGAACAGAGCGGTGGAAGGAAGGGAGAGCTAGACAGAGGACACACTGCACAAACACTCACATGCAGCTGGCTGTGCTGAACGTAAATACATAGGGTGCAATTTTCTCTTCTGTCCTATGCATGTTCTCAAACGTGTGCATAAACAGGGTTATTACAGTATGTGTGTTTATCCAGCCCATATGAGGCATCAGGGGTGTGTGTGTGTGTGTAATTGGTTGTGTAAAGGGGTTGAGCTCAGGTGAGCTCATGGAGATGCCATTAACTCATACTGGTGCAGTATTTGAATATTCAGATCCAAAGTGCCACCATCTTCTGTCATGCATGAACTGATAAGCTATCAGTCAGTAGAACATGAACAAGCACCGCAGATAACAAAGCTCATAATTCTGTTCCATGAACACTCAATTTGCATGATCCTACCGGTGACGTACACTTTCACACGAGAAATATTAAGTGTTTATGTTTTACATTTTACTACTCTGCTCTGTGAAATACTAGTTACTTACTGGAGGACAAGATAAACAAGAAATAATTATAATAATAATAATAATAATAATAATAGAAACAGTAACAGTGATGTTCTATGCTCACACAGACATTGGGGATAAAAGCTAGAAATATTTCCTGTGGCTGATGCACTTGTTTATATGATTAGGGCTTATTTGTCCCATCACATTTATTGTCACAGGTTTTTACAGTGTTGAGCGTTATAACCAATCACATGTGATTCTGTTGAGTTTATGGAGACACTGGCCAATTAGAGGCGTTCAGATGAGTTGTTGTTGAGTGTGTGCTTGCTGTCTGAATTCTGCTCTCGTGCAAATTCTCTCATGATAAACAACAAAGTGCAGCTATGTGCAATGTAAGTATAAAAGATATTTTCACTCATTACTGTATAATAGGAGTGATTTTTTTAAATGCATAAACTCACACTAGACAGACATGAGTGATGTTCTCTGATCATGTAAATGTTATTCGCTTGTTTTCTGTAACTGATAAATAACCAAGGAGATATATGAATTATAATTAGTAGCTTACAATGTTTTTATTAAATTATTAAGTTAAAGAGATAGTTCGCCTAATATGCAATGCAAAATTCTGACATTAATTACTCGTCAGACCTTTGTTCTTCTTCAGAAAACAGATATTTTTGATGAGTTCCCAGAGCTCTCTGGCCCTTCATAGAAAGCATGGATTCCTAACACAATCAAGGTCCAGAAACGTAGCAAGGACATTGTTAAAATAATCCATGTGGTTCAACCTTAATTTCCTACCGTAAAGCTACAAGAATACTTTTTGTGCGCAAAGAAAACAAAAATAACGACTCCTCTGCATAATACCTGCCGCTATTCTGGCGCTATTTTGTAAACAACGTATGCAATGTATGTACACGGATATGTTGTTTACGTTCATATTAAAAAACTGCAAACACATCTGTGTATGGTGCTACTGACACAGAACAGCATACATTGTTTACGTATGCAAAACTGTCCAAAATGGCACCAGGATAACACGGAAACGGTTCAAAGCACTGATGTCACATGGATTGTTTTAACAATGTCCTTGCAACATTTCTGCACCTTGATCGTGTTAGGGTCCTTGCTGCCTATGGGCGGGCCTAGGGTCAGAAAGCTCTTGGAACTCATCAAAAAATGTAAAAGTGTGTTCTGAATATGAACATAGGTCTTGTGGGTGTGGAACGACATGAGGATTTAGTAATTAATGAGTTAATGGGTGAATTATCGCTTTAAATACAAATTTAACCATATTAAAAGTATGACATCCATATGCTACTTGACTAAAAATATATAATGTTTAGTTAACAGATTATGCTAACATTAGGCTGCTTTTAGATGTACTGTGGAGCTTGTTCATTCTCTGGCTGTGAATGATATCGTGTATCTACAATCTCACAAGCTGATGATAGAATTATACGACAATGGAGCATATCATCCAACACTCATAGACACTGTAATATTATCCCTACTTAGTATGAGTAAGCGCCAAACAGTAAACAAAAACTGACCTTTTAAAGTAGATCTTGACAGTTAAGTAGATCCACACCCGCAAAATATGCAAAATCTTCTATGACAAGCATCCTACTGGAAAACTTCCTGATTCTCTCGCTGTCAAACCCACATGTCACTGAACAGAAAATATCATTAAAGTTCAGGCAAACAAACAAACAAACCGAGTACAAGACATCCATCCTAAGAGTTACAACCTCTCTACAAATCACCGTTTTTGTTTTCTCAAACCTTTCAACGGTTTACCACAGTGATGTCACCTTGAACCCGCCAAGTCCCCAAAACAGCTGTGCCATTACAAAGCCCCATCACAAAGCACCTCATCTACTACATGAATCGATTCGCTCAGTGACTGAATTAGGTTTGAATGACACAGGGATCTCAATCGACCCTCTGTGTAATGAGCCTAGATAGCCATACCCAGGATGAAAAAAGCCATTCTCAGCTATCACGTCTGAAATTACTCTGCGCGTGTGTGAGAGAGAGAGCAAGAGCTTGTTGGGCCACACTGAAGTACTGGAGTTCCTGCTTGACTGGTTTGGAAAATTGTGTGAGTAAGAGAGTGTTTGGTGTGTCGGGTTCAGTACTTGTGGCCGGTCACCTGTCTTGTTGTTAAACCGTAAAGTTAAAGCTGATAATAACCGCTTCTTCACAAGCAGGCACTCACTCCACCTGCTCACGTGAGGGCTTGTTAACTAACTTTACGACTTCTGTGGTTTTATCAAGTGACACTTAGGTGTTACAACTAACAATAAACTGACAGGGTGGATTCTTATACACGGGACTGATTATTCAAGATCAGAAATTATAAATAAATACAATATGCATTTGTACTGAATGTCAAAACAGCCACAGGCCACAGACATGTGGCCACCATGATTCTCCATGTTTATGTTTTTTTACACAATATTTCTGTGAAACAGCAGTTATCACTTTACACTACATCTCAGCTCTATGTCTTCTTCGTTATGAATAAATATGATATTGTATTAAAACAAAAGAAAATACTTCCTAATCCGTAATAGTACTGGCACTTGGTTACTGTATGAATTACTTTTTAATGATACAAAAAAGAAAACAGTCATCCACTGTATTTTCATAATCTAATCTCCAAAAAAATCTCACCCTCTGACAAACAGTTATAGACAAAAAATCTAATTTTTTCTCATTAATACACATGCACAACCAAACACTATCCCAACAGAAACACATTAATACAGTAGCAACTCTAAAATCCTTCATGTTTAAAAAGAAAGTGGTAGCATTCCAGTGTTTTACATTTAATAAATAATGCAAATTAAAGTGAGTTATACTGTGTAGAGTGCATTCATTCAATGACAATACACACAGTACACTTTAATAATTAAAATAAAGTTTTAAAACACAGCTTTTCTAAAACTGAAGTACTCTGAAGAGTGCTGCCATAAACAATGTGGTAATAACCATGTTTATGGCAGTTGCACTCTAATAGACGGGCTGTGATGATGTTTTACTGTGGCAACTACAGAAATCTCACACAAACTTAACATACTGCAGGGAACTGCTATGGGAATTCTTAATACATACTGCACCATTAACAACCCATAAAAGTGTTTTAAAAGGTGGAAGGGGATATTTCAGAAACAATGTAGTCAAGTTAGAACAAAATGTTTACCCCTATTGTTTGTGGCTCTGCTTCTACTCCTGGAGCGGCTGCGCTGTCTCTGTAGCCTCGTTCGACCCAGGAGTCTGTAGTAATATCCTGGTCTCCCAGAACCTTTCCGTGTAACACCTGACATAGCTCCTATAGCACGATCCTGTCACACACACACACGCCTCGCGCACACACTCAGTCAACAAAACTTTAGAGATCCCTTCTGTGCATAAACTCCACAGTTGTGCAGTGACATCCAACGTATCAGAAGAAATCCATTCCAGCACTCAAGTCTGGGAAAAGTCCAACTGTAGGAGGGAAAGTTTGCTTTCTCTGTGTCTCTCTCTCTCGCTCTCTCTCTGTGTTGCTTGATTTCTCACTGAGAGGGGGAAAGCTCAAAAGGCTCTTCAGTGCCACATGCTCTCCTCACACTCTAACACACACTCTGTCTCCAAGTAGTGGGAAGGCAGAGGTATGCCATTGAAGACAGAGAGAGAGCCAGAACACAAAGTTTGTAAGAAGAGTTTGTGTGAAAACCAGGGCTGGATTCGGATAAGATGGAACATCAAATTCTCTTCAGCTCTATGCACTTTACTTTTGAGCTTGTTTTTTATTATTATTATTATTATTATTTTCAGTATAATTTGTGATACTGTAATAGAACTATAATTTCAGCAAATTTAAAGCAGTAAAATAAACACTACAATGAAATATAAATGTCTATTTTAAAAAGAAAAGATTTATGCTCACAGAGGCTGCACATACTTGATCAAAAATACAGTAGATTTTAAAATATTACATTTAAAATGACTCTGACTGTAATGTAATTTATTCCTGTGATGGCAACGCTGAATTTTCAGCATCATTACTTCAGTTCTCTGCATCACATGATCCATCAGAAAACATTCGCTTCTCAATAAACATTTATTATGCAGTCTAATAGTTTTTTGTGGAAACCATGATGCAAACTACATAAATAAAATGATACATTTTGGGGGGGAATGAGAAATGTTTTATTCATTTCACTGGCCATTTATGTAAGATTCAAAAATAAAAGAAGAACTTCATCATACTTCTGCTTTGAAACAATTCCCTCTCTCTTTTCTTTCTGGACCAATTCTATTTCCCTAAAACTCTCAATTTCTATCCAAATTAGATGACAGTCACGTTACTATGACAAGCTTAAAAGTGAATATAAAGTCTGCCGTTACAATTTTCTGTTCATCTCAATGGCACCTGCCTACAAAAGCATGCATCTCTTCATTTATTTAGCAGACAGGCAGTGAAATGTAATGCTTTGAAGAGCCCTAAAACACCCAATGGTAAAACGGCTGCTATTAGAGTAGTCGCTTGGGGAGAAAAAAAATATTCCATCTAGTATATTTTTCAGCTGGTAAAAGCTACAGTATGGCATCTACCAGCAGGAGCTAACAGGGCCATGGTAGTCAGCCAATTCCTGACCCCTGGGGTGATACAAGGGGTGCGAAGAGGGCACTTTAGGTATACTGTACAGTAAATCAAATGCACAATTAACCTTTGCATTGTTCCACGGATTTCTGAGATGAGCCATTTGAACCATATTGAATTCATTTAACACACACAAATTACATCAAAGGTCACTCAAACATATGGAGAACATTTGTTGGCTAAAAAATAAAAATCCAGAACTTTCTAAAAACGCAACTGCCTTGCAACCACAACGAAATATCCAGTTCATGCCCTCAACTGAGGAATTTTGAAAAACCAGTCCAGGTGCAAAGCGAAAGCAAACATCATGTCTGAGAGATAAAAGACTTGGCCAGAGGCTGGAGGTTTGAAACCTGTCCAAATGATATGAGCCAATAACGGAGTGGTGTCTTCTAACAAAAATGGACATACTATAAGCTGGGATGGCTGAATGGATTTTATTATATAGTTTGTGTCAAAAATCAATGCAAGACTGACCCACAATCAAACACTGAAGTCCCAATCAAGGCGCTATTCCAGTCTTAAAGAAAATCCAGTCCAGGTTTTAGACGTGAATCCTCATAAGGGGCCCAGACAAGCTTCTCCAGACATGGTTCTCATCAGCCAATCAGGAGCCAGGGCTAAGGGTGTGGGTCAAGCAGCTGGAATACAGCAGAACAGATGGACACAAAGACACACACGCACACTCATTTGCAAATGATTTACTAGTAACAATTAGAAATTATGATTAAAAAATTAGTTCTGGAGACGTTACATATGGAGTGACATCACAGTAGGTGTGTTCAAGAGGTGTTTCACCAAAAATTAAACTTCTGTCATCATGCACTCACCCTCGTGTCATTCCAAACCTGAACAATCAGGTTTTTAAAGACAAGAGGGTAAATAAGTGATGGTGTCATTTTCAGTTTTAAGGTGAATTATCCCTTTAACATCTCTGTGGAAAGATAATATCAAGGTATCTGTATCTGCAAATACAACGCAACACACGTCACACCACCTGTTGGCCTCTTTCAGGGAAGCTAGATACACAGAAATTCAACTCTATTCAATTTGCCTATTGTTATCCATGCAACCTCCCCGCTTTTAAACGATTCCCTGCCCAACCCCCTTCTGTTTGACTCCTGTAACTCCCCAGGTGACAACAAGCCCAGTGCCATAAAGCAGTCAAACCAAGAATCACACTAAAATCCTTCAATTCAGTCCTTGTTAAGTCGAAGCATCAGGATTACGGCCGGATATTCCCCTCTTGTGTCCCTGTAGACGTATTGAAAATATGTAGCACTCTTACAACAACACATATGTCCACTGTTCTTAGCTTGAACAGTGAACACAAGCTGTTTGCTTGAGGTCACACTTGGGGGCGAACTCAGAATCGAGGCCATTTCCTGTTCTCATGACTTTTGCTGGACTTAGACACTTGGGACTCCAGGGATTTAGTTCGCCGCAATTTGAAATCGTGTGCATGAGTATGAGTGTGAGAGAAAAGTGATGGACACTGATGCACTTTTTTAAAGCATTGTATCTCTTGCATGCTCATTCTTGCCCTTCCAGATGCCATAATAGTAACAACACACACACAGAGATAAGTACAACATGTCTAGAATGTGCTTTTACCTTACAGACTACTGTAGAACTTTCTTAAAGGGATAGCAGGCCAAATAGGGAAATTATGTCATTATCAGTAATTGTTTTATTTTGTAAGTGGGATACAATTAGGAATTTTTCATGCAGGTTTTCACTGAACAACAGTTTATAAAAACACACAAATAGTTTATACAAACTATACAATTTAACAGCATTTATAATGTATCATAAGACTTTGTACATATCAAACAACCCTGAAAAAAGCATCATGATTTCCACAAAAATATTTAGCAGCAAAACACTTACAACAAGAAAATGAGTTCTGAAAGCAAAATGTGACACTGAAGACTGGATTAATCACAATTTAGTTGAAAATTCAGCTTCGCCATCAAAAGAATTATTTGTATTTTTAAATATATAATGACCTAGAAAACAGTTGTTTTAAAATCACATAATTCTGTTTGAATGCATTTCTGATCAAATGAATGCAGTCTAGGTCAGCATAACACACTTCTTCCAGAAACATTAAAAAAAAATATGCAGGCTTATGTTTTGTACTATACAGTACTCAACACACTTCTGATCCAATTTCTTTTCACTGAAGGTCAGTGGCAACCTTTTCTTTATTTTGTGCTTATATTCCTCTATTATCCTTGTGTGCGTGTTTGCAAGAGTGGATTTTGTTCAGAAAAGCGAGCATAAAGTTTTGAGTAGTCTGATAAGTGACTTAGTTATTTGACCTTGCATGTAAAGAGTATCAGAAGATCTACCTCACCAAATAAAAAGAAAAGACAAGCAGAATGAGAGCAGACAAATCTTTGCTGAAAAAGATTTGCCATTTATCTTTCTATTGACAGCCTGTTTCAGCCACACACTCTCTAACAAAAGCTGCAGAAGGAACAAAAGGGCATAACATCACCAAAAGATCCAAAGTAGGACATATTGGGATAAGAAAGAAAAAAGAACAGATAAAAACTTCAAACTTCAGAGTGACCATTTTAAGTGTTATAACGGCTCGATATAACTCTTTTTACTCAATCTTTTAATGGTTATATTCACTCTTTTCAACAGGCAAGTAAATATTGAACAGACTAAACAACTACAAATTATTTTGTTGATCTGTATTAAAAGGGATAGTTCATTCAAAAATGTTGCCTTAAAATGCAGTGCTTGTACTGATGTATAGGCTGTCTTTTTTTTTTTTTCCATATTGTACGTACAGTAGTATATGATCCCTTACATGTAGGTGGAGAACTCACTGTTGAGAAACCACAGCTGCAGACACAAACACACAGCAAGACGTGAAGAACAGAGACAGCCGGAGATGTGAGATGGAGGAGAACACATGAAAGACGCAAAACGAGAAGAGGGGAGGTTCAAAGAATGAAACAAGGGGCAATGATAGGGTGAGAGGTTGAAAGAGTGGGGAGTGCTATAAGAGCATTCCTCTGCTCACCCCACTCCATAATGAAGAACAGCACACACTCTACTGACAACTTCAAGAGCTCCCGTTTAACCAACACACACACACTGCAAATAGCCTGAAACTCTGTGCTTCTACACACCATGTTATTTAACTGCTGCAGGGGAAAGAACAAAGGTAGAAAAAGCGGTGGTGGAGAGGTATGGATAACATATAACTCATGTGCTCTTCAAAGAGCGTGAAAGAAAGAGAACTGGGAAAATGAGGTGAAAGAAGATAGATGTATGTGTCTACTTACACTGACTCCTAATGGCTTCCTCTTCACAGAGAAAGAAAGGTTTGTGCTAGTATAAACTGGTCAGCATAGTGATGCAAAAAATGCTGGTAAAGTTAGCTAAAGCATGGCTAGTAAACTAAAACTCACGACCACAACTACTAAATAATGTCAGTTTGGTATGTTTGAAGATATTAAATCTGAAGCAAAATATTAGCCTTCCAAAAAGTGAAACGTGGCCCTCACACGTATAATCAATCCTCTATCCAGTCATATAGGCATTGGGATTGAGTTTGTGTGCTCAGACATTTGTGTGTTCTTGTCTTGTTTTCTATACTAAATCACTGATGATGGTTTTGGCAAATTCTGCCCTGTGCACACAGCGCCATCTTCTGGAGACAAAAAACTCACGAATGTGCGCAAAGCAGATATGCACACTCAAACGCATTTGAACATCATTAAATTGCCCTAAACCCAGCTCTTTCTGTGCATTGTATAGTGTCAAATATGTAAAGATTTAGTTCATGCTTTCAAACATAGAAACACACAGCCAGTGATTTCAAATGAGTGAAGATGAAGAATCAAGAGCAATCCAGATGCTGATCTGATCCAGTTTCTGACTCTGAACAGCTTGTTAATGTCAACATTAGAGCAGGTTTTCTATACTAAATCACTGACGATGATTTTGGCAAGTCTGCACTGTGCACAATTATACCTGTACTATCATACTACGCACATATGCATGTTACAAAGCATTAATGCTGTCCTTTTGAATTTTCTGATTATAAAAAGCTTTATAATCGACATTGATAATAATAAGGAATCAACAATAAGCATTTAAATCATCCCTAAAGACTGGAGTAATGGCTGCTTTAAAATTCAGATCTGCATCACAGGAATAAAGTCAATTTTAGAGATGATTTCAAACAGAAAACAGACAAATTAGTAATATTTCACAATGTTACAGTTTTATTGCATTTTTGGTGTAGCCTATAAATTCAGCCTATGGTGAAACTTTCAAAGCATACTTTCAAAAACATAAAAAACTAAACTCATCCCGACCTATTAAAAAGTAATCTAAAAATAAACTACAGAAAAAGTTAATCTTAAGAGCGTATCATCATATTCCAAATACATACAACTATAAATAATATGGCATGAAAATAAAGCCAGTTATAAAAAAAAAAAAAAAAAAAAAAAAAAAAACGTACATTAAAAAATGCATTTAAAGGTCAAATGCTTCTCTCGTTTGTATTTACTTGCGATACAAGCACCTATTATTTAAAAAGTTCATTTAACCACTAGAGGGCACTATGAAAAATGTATGCATCTGACTGTGTGTGCTGTGCCAAGGACTCCAGGGGGATACGGCCAACTGAGAAACTGCCATTGAGATGAATGGGAATGTTAATGGATAGCTTTCTTCACACATTATAAATGCGTGTGCTCGCAGAGAGCATTATACTGTGATCTGTTGTGGGAAAAACAAAGGTACCAGCAAGTGTCTCCTCTTTCTGAGTCGTTACCTAGTTACAAAGGCAAACAGCTGCCAATAACACAGCAGTGATACTCACACGGATGTGGCAAGCACTACAGTTCAAAATCATGAAGCGAACCTGTGGAGGCAGAACAACTCGACTCCAAACCAAACAAATCAATCAAAACAACCGCTAACAGTAATAGACATTACTGGTTCCACTCTGGTATTAGTTACTGTATTTTGTTTTTTTACAATACACTTGCATGTATATGCATGCCTTGTCAGTATCTCAGAGGATCTAGTACACAGGTGACCCTTTGACTGCCTGTTTGTTATAGTGAATAATTCATCAGTGTAAAAATCATCTTCATCTCTGCTCTTGATCTTTATATAAAGCTTAAATCCACCCTTCCTTTCTCAGGCTTTTATTTTTAGACCTGTGCCATTAATCAGCTCACAGTCATCCCGGTTCCTCCCGCATCATATGATGCTGTATATCGTTCACAAAGAACGTCCAAATTTGACACATGATCAGCACAATCCTGACATCCTGCCAAAAAACAAGACTTTGGAAAAGGAAGGCAAATGGATTAAACCGCTTTTGTTTTTTTAAACCACTTCAAATAGCTTGCTTTAAAAAAAGGCCCTTTAATAGATGTTGGCATAATTTATTACATCAATTATTGGGTCAAACGTCATCAGAGGTATTCAAAAAGGGCTCAGCGCTTTCTTTAAATTTGGAGTGTTGCTAAATTCTGTGACATGATGAGCTCATCAACTCCTACTCATCAAGCATACCAAAACATATCTGCGACAGATTTGTGTGCTTCCCTGCTTGATAATCCTGTTTGTTTCTTTGCTGTTGTTGTCTCTGTCAAGTAGCAAACAAATCTGTTCATCAATCCTCATTACCTAAGGAAAAGATCAACATGTGTGAACATACAGAGAATAACCTGTAGGCTGATGTCATCATTTGTTAAACAGTATGTGTGTTTCTATAGAAAATAAAAGAAAGAAAGAATGACAATAAACCCCAAATCCACTGACATACTCACAGTAGCAGCTGACCCAGTTTTCCCTGCACAGTCTCCCCAAAGATTTTGCAGTGTTTTGAGGGGGCGTTAACAGCCTTTTTAGGTGCCCAAATCCTAAGCACTGCAACACTCTTACAGAAACAGCTTCACGTTACACCAATAACAACTGTGCTCTCATTTATACTTGATGGACTGGCCATTATTATTCCTTCTAGAATGCACTTCACATTGAAAACTGCCCAACAACTGATTTAAGATAAATTCAAATACGATATAAAATTGCATTTTTGCAGAGGTCATAGAAGTACTGTTGTGTATGTGTGCGATATTCAAAGAGTTGTTATGAAAGGAAAAGTTCACCCCAAAATGAAAATTCACTAACCCTCAAGTAGTTCCAAACAAGTATGGATTTCTTTATTCTGCTGAACACAAAGCAAGATGATTTCAAGAAAGTTTGTAACCAGGCTATTTTGGGTCACCATTGACTTCCATGGTATTTGTTTTCCTACTATGGAAGTTAATGGTGACCCTTAATGGTGGCCTGGTTACAAACTTTCTTGAAAACATCTTGCTTGTGTTCAGCAGAACAAAGACACTCATACTCGTTTGGAAAACTCTTAACTAAGAAAGAAAGAAGAGAACAAGTTGCAAACGCACTTCAGCTTCTTTAATTAAACACACTGAGCTGCCGCCTACCTTTATGAAATGTGCAGTTGTGAGTTATGAAACCCTCACTCTTGTCTTTGTAATTTTAATTGCTTATCTCTACCCAAAGTCATTCTTTTATCTTATTTTTTTTCTTCTCCCTGTCTTTTCTTTATGCAGATGAGATGAGAGCTTTGATAATCTGAGTCACGTATCAATATCTCAGATTGTTATGCAACGCCCTGCAATACGGCAACGATCCCGTACATGTGCTCAGAGACACATGCGCTCACGTGCACCTGCACACGCTCTTACAAACATGTCAGGAGCAGAAAGATACACTGCATCACCCACACAGGTCCTTGAGCAACTTAGATTACTGTCATTATAAGAACAGAGGAAAAAGTTACATGTTGTGGGCTGATTTTTATTCTTGGTGGAAGGCACATATAAAAAGATTTGGCTGTCAAAGTTTCAAAAGCCAGTTAAACTATTTGAACTGGAAAATTAAATTCGATATAAAAAGGAAAATGTTGCACTATACTATAAGCTGTGCACAGTAACAGACTGAATGAATAGAAGCACTGAGTCACTCATGACCAGCACCGTCACATGCTGGAGTCGGTGAGAAAGAGACATCTGGTCACATGGATAAAGGCAACAAGAGCTCTGATGTCATTGTTTAAAGTATTCACAAACAAGCAATGAAAGAATCAGATAATGAGAACATAAGTTACTTTCTAAAAAATAAACACATGCACGGTCTTTGCTTTTCGGGACCCTGTACACTAATCTTAATCACTTTGAATTAGAGAAAGAGACGTCAAACAAGTTTGTTTATCATGGACAGAATCTTGGATAAATATTCATATATAGTCACACTCCAGTGATAGATCACAGGAAATTTTTAAGTTTTGCTAATTATTTAAAGTAAAAAGCTAAAGTTCTGCCACATATAAATATTTCACACTGATGTGTCTTCAGGGGGAGGAAGTTAAGAAGACAGCTCGGTAGAAGCCTGAAATAACATTCAAAAAAACATGCACATCTGGATCAAGGCTTAACGTTAAATTTCCATAACAATATTGGATCACCTGAATTAACCTGCACCATCACCAAACTAATTGCATAATTACATTTCTACTCCATTAATAACATTTTAATAATGGCTGTCATAAACACTTTACAGTTTTACAAATGAAACACGGAACAGTAAAAATGATCAAGAATATGTTAAAAGGTGCAAATATTTTAAAAAATCCTTTTGTAGACTGAACTATCTAACAAGTTTTGGGTCACTGAATATATTTTTCCCTATGGTAAATGTGCTAGATGTTACTGCAACTTGACGTTTTTTTTCCACAGTTGAAAGAAACAGACACAGGGTATAGATTTTTGGTAAGCCTTACTTTTCTTTTAACATCAATATGAACGAACATCTTCAGTTATGCTGCTGCTTGTCTTAGACTGTGGAGCTACAGCAATTTTTCACTGATTTTTTTCAGTCACTGTTTTTAGTACAAAACAGTACTAAATTAGGTCTTCAAGAAGTGAGGGTGATTTTGTTGTTATCTCTCTTCTTCAAGAGAGAAAAAGCAGAAATATCGGTTGCATCCAATCCTAAGATTCCCCCTCAGTAGCAGGATTATTACATGTGATCCAAAGTTTCCTTGTCAGCTGATGCTTGGCTAGCGATGCTAGAGCCACATTTAAAAAAAAAAAAAGAAGACCACCAATTTTTGTGACCCCGGTGTGCAAGGATCTTTACAGTGCTTTGTGCAACGAAGATGAAATGGATGCCATTGACAGTTGCCCTTCTGCATTTTGGCGTTGGCTTGTACGGTGGCACAGAAAATCAGATTTTTTAAAATGAGGGACGAAAGTTTTGAAGGCAGTGTGTAAACGTGAGGTCGAATTTATTTTTCAATTTACAAAAATGTCGGACTCTGTGTGCAACCCTAATAAATAAATGCATTTGAATATAAATAAATGAAAATAACACTTATATATGAATACATTAATACTTTACATTCAAAATAATATTTATGTTTAAATAAATACAAATTAAAATCCTCATATTAAATGATAAATGCATATGCAACCCATGATCAAAATAATACCTTTAATGACTATTAGTGATCATATGTTTTGGAATCTCACTAGTAGTGGCCAAGCATCCTATTATATATCCACTTTACTGGAACATACCCTTTATTTTACTATAGTAACAAGTGTTTCCTCAGCCTGGGTTACTGTCACAGCTCACAGCATAGCACATGTCTCTGTGTATGACTGAATGCCTGTTTGTTTGTCTACGATGGAGGAAGTCTGAGGGCACCAGTGGAAATGATGCACATTCTTTAGTTTTCCTGTTGTGACCTCGCACAGTACAGTAAGTGTGTGTATGCAGTAAAACGTTAATTATGTGAGGATACATGTGTCAGAGCTTGTTCCTGGTGCTTGTAGCAGTGCCTATATTTGCCACAATAATGTGTGTGTGTGTGTGTTTGGTGAGAAGACTGTATGTTTTCCTAAATAAACCTAAGCTACTGTACTTGATTGTTTTAAAGTGCAAACACTCCTTGAGGAACAAAAGACTAAATTCACAGTCTGGACTCTGAGACAGAAACGTGTATTTGTGGAGGAGAATGAAGCAAGCGTGAATGTCTTCCTGTTTTGTTCAAGGACAAACACACTGGGCATTGTGTGTGTGTGTGTGTGTGTGTGGATGCCCAGGTCAAAGTGTCAAGCACACGTCACTCACAGCATGACACATCACAGCAGCGATCAGAGCTTCCTCTGCCTCCCTCACAAGCTGCTACCATGACAATGATAAACAATCTGCACTTCAGCTGCCGGGGAAAGTTCGTAGAAAGTCCCTCGGTTTTTGGTCCACATTGGGGTTTTTCAACAAAACCAAAAATAAAACCGTTTTGGATTGTAATTTGTTAAGAGTGCATCATAAAGCATCATAAAGCCTGTCGCCGTCTGTGTGCACGTGTGACAGACTCTTAGCTCTGTGTTAGTGGCAGTTCATTAACAGATTCCGTTTGACCAATCATGAAAGGATCAGATGACCGACTGATTGTTTGTAACGAGGAGAGAACAATGAGCATCCTGTTTGACACAAACCCTGCCTTTCCAAGCACAAAAACGAGTAGTTTAACAACAGATTTTAAAGAATGACAAATTGCACATTTACCAATGCTAACAATGCAAATTTAAACGCACTACAAAAATGTAAACACACATTATAGCATGAAAATGACTAAAACTATAGCCCCATGTACACCTAACGTGACATCACAAAACTGTATGCACACTGCAAAAAATGCTTTTCAAGCCTAGATTTGTTTTCTCGTTTTCAGCCAAAATATGTAAAAAATTCTTAAATCAAGAAGGATGTTTTCAGAAAAACAAGCCAATATTACAACTTTTTGTTTAGAACAAGGAAAATAATCTGCCAAAGGGCTAAGCAACAATGTTACTAAAAAAAACCAATTTGCTCACCCCACTGGCAGATTATTTTCCTTGTTTTCAGAAAAAAAAAAAGTTTTTATTGAAACAAGACAATATTTTTTTTCTTGTCTAGAAAATTCTTTTTTGATATTTTATATTTAGATTAAATCTAGGCTAGAAAAGCATTTTTTTGCAGTGCAGTTCTCACATTAAGAAAACAGAATAGAAAGAAAAGCCAAGAAGTACAGATTAAAGTTCTTGTAATAAAGAATAAAGTTCTTCTAATAGCAA
Source organism: Enteromius trimaculatus (assembly GCA_032361065.1). Taxonomy (NCBI): domain Eukaryota; kingdom Metazoa; phylum Chordata; class Actinopteri; order Cypriniformes; family Cyprinidae; genus Enteromius; species Enteromius trimaculatus. The sequence goes on from JAUMHP010000046.1 coordinate 7,757,396, forward strand.
TGGCATATTTTTTTTATTTAGTCTACACTACCATTCAAAATGTTGGCGTCGCTAAGAACTTTTTGTTTTTTCTTGAAAGTGTGTGTTTGTGTTCACTGAGGCTACATTTATTTGATTAAGATGCTGTTAAAACAAATTTTCATATGTATTATTCCTATGATTGCAGCCACTATTTCAATCTTCAGCATCACAGGATCCTTCAGAAATAACTCTAATATGCTGACTCCATGAACATCAATATTGAAAACAGATACAGTTGGATTCCTTGATGAATAGAACGTTCAAAACAACAACGTTCAAACAACTTTTATTTGAAACGGCATTCATTTGTAAAAAACTATAAAAGTTGTTACTGTCACTTTTGATTCATATAATGCAGTCTTCCTGAAGTATTCATTTTTAACCAGCCCCAAACTTTTGAACAGTAGTGTCAGACACTTTGGATAAAAGTAAAAATGTAATCCAGTCACCGGAAGCACATATTAATACCAGGTGTAAAGGGGGTCTAAGTGGAGCAGGATACGTGACCAATCAAAGGCTTCACAGCCACAGTAAAGTTTCAGGAGAGGTGCGGGTCAAAGCACCGGGTGCCGGGTTGAGCTGTGACTGACAGAGGAGCTTCTAAAAGCAGATGCATGGAGAAGGGGATGAGAGTTTCGCCGGCGGGAGGAGAAAGAGCGTGTGACAGGAGAGAAATGAAGGCAGTTAACATTCCACAGGTAAAGTCCCCTCCTGAATAAACCCAGAGAGTCTGTACTGTCATAACTCTCACACATGAGGAAAAAAAACTCACAAAGTGCTCGAGACGGGTACTTTGCAAGTGAAATGAGACTCTCTTATCTAGTCTCTCTTTCTGAGGATCTAGTTATTAATTTTTATTCATACCTTCCCCTATTCAGACTGTGATTGACCGTACATATTGTACGGTAGTGCATTAAGCCACAGAGGCTGTTGTTCCTTCTCCCTGGCTTCCTGTCTGTCTCTTTTGTTTTATTCAGGTACGACAGGCAAAGATTAAGGAATAGCTGTTAGAAAACAGTATGCGCATGGAGCCGAAGACATCGCGCAAAGAAAAGGAGTATTGGAGTGATTCATTTTGGCAGCATGGCTGCTACCGATCACTTTAGCATTCCCAAAAAGACGGTTCCAGGGAATGGCCGGTGTGGGGCCTCTACTGCAGTGACCCCTGGTAATCCCTGTGCTCTCCAGGCCCACTTCCTTCCCTTCAGCTGCAGCCTCACACCCTGCCCTGTCTCATGCTATTAATAGAGCAACAATGATCTGTGAATTCAGTCCTGCATGGAATGCCTTGCAATGGTCGACAAACTGGCTTGCATTTTACAGGTAGGAGTGTCCGTAGGAACATGTTGAAAGTTTTACACAGACTTGCACGTGCACATCTTGTATTTAGGGAAGCTATGGTTAATATTGATGAATGGTCGAAATAAACATTCTTTACTATTTGGTAAAATAATAACTATAATATTAAATTTAAATATTAAATCTAATACTTAAAAAGTGCTTATAAGGGAATAAGCATCACAGTATTATAAAGTGCAGTATAAAAATTGTATTAATTTTAAAATCTGTCAAATATTACATGTTTTGATGGCAGTAAAATATAAAAATGTCAGTAAAACTTTGGTTAAGATTGATTCTAAGTGCGTGTTAAATGATAAATAATTTAAATGTAAAAAGAGGAGCAAATAATGAACTATATATCCAACATAAATCAATATAAATAAATAGTTGTAATATTTTAATATCAATGCCTAAGATGTTACAGATGTTGTGCATTCCTATCAAAGTGTAAAAAAAAAAAACCTGGCACAAACATAAAATAAAATCAACTTTATATCAGATTTCTATCATAAATTGACTTTTAAATACACTTCTCTACACATTTTTAACTCTATTTAAAAATGTACTCGCCTGCCAAAACTCTCTTATCTATTCTCAGAATTGCAAATTCATTTTTTAATAAATTGACCTCACTGATTATAAATTATACTTAATGTAAGGATCTCTCATTCTTAACTGCTGGTGATAGTGAACAGTGACAAGTTTAGAAAAATCAGTTATAGTTTTAAATAAACCCTATCAGGCACTAAACTCTGCCACTATCAGCAAGTATAATGAGAATGATAACTTTTACAGTAACAAAACAACAGCAGAGGAACTTGCTGACAAAACACGGAGTACAGCATGGCTTTACAACCTCAGAATGGTAAAACATTTACTCTATTAGTTTCCGGTACGTTTTCACCTGTCCACATACACACACACACACACACACACACGCGCAGTCAGTGATCCACAAACAGCAGCGGGAAAACGAAAAGTAATCCTTACCTCAATCACTCCCAACAGTGTAGAAACACCTCACACCATCACTTCATCAGACCACAGAGAGCCAACAGTTACATGTCCCACTGTCCAGTAACAGTCCAGCTACAACCAAACTCATTCACACACACTCTCTTTCTAGCGGGAATAGCAGCTTTGTGAGTGAGTCAAAGCGAGTATATGCTAGCGCTAGACTCCAACAGGGGCATTCACTGCAAACAGAGTTCAGAACCCTCCCCTTTACACAAGATCTAAGCCATGCGAGCAAAGAGAGAGAGAGAGAGGAAGAAAGAGAGAGCAAGAGAGGGAGAATGTGTAGGTATGTTATGAGAGAGCCAGAGGAAAAGGATCGTCTTTCCCTCATTAACAACAATAATAGAAGCCCTACTAACAAACAAACAAACTGGGCTTGCAGACCATTCCAGAAAGAAAACGTTCGTCATCAGGTATAACGGTGTAAAAATCGGTCTGTTTAAAAGGAAGAAAAGCACTTGTATGTCCCTTTGCCTTCTAGCACTATACACACACACATATGCACACGCGGCTGTGTAAGGGAATGCCGTTGTTCATTGACGCCCTTGGGGCAGAGGGAGGGTGGGGTCAAGAGCAGGGAAAGCTGAATTCCAGACGGATACTGGACCAATCAGATGTCAGGCTGTGGTCGAGAAGGCAAAGACATCAGGATTGGGTTCTACTGGAGCCGAGAAGCAGCAGCACTGTGCAAAGACCAGAGCAGAAGCCAACCTCTTATTAAAAAAATCATTACACACTCGTACAACTTAGAAGAGACCAATGTGTGGAGAACTATACACAGCTGTAAACTGAAGCAGGGGCGTCACTAGAGATTCATGAGCAGGGGAGCTTAGCTTCTTTTAGTGGGGTCTTTTTCTATTTCTAATCTAACAACGGTGTAAAAATCTATAGAAATAAGTTTTTTTTGTTAAGGTTGGCTAAAAAAAAAAGTGTCATAGTACGCTACCTGTGTCTTAGTTTGTTGAACGATCTAATATGACTGACATCAATGCAAATAAAGAAATTAAAGTCCATTGTGGTTCCACTTGGATTATAGTTTGAGAGAGTGAGAAACCAAAGCAATGAGAAGACATCCAGGCCATATTATACCATTAGATTTTTTTTTGTTTTAACCTTTTGTAGGGGCTTATTATTTATATACTGAAGCAGCTGGGACTGCAGAGTGGACTACAAAATGGAATTCATGTCTCAGAATTTTACATAAAGAAATCTAAAGCAGCTTGGTACACTTAATAAAATGTGATATGGACAAGCGTCTGTAAATATTATACTGAAAAAAAAAAAAAAAAAAAAGGTTTTCACTACAGCCCACCAAAATGAAAGTTTGGTTTAAGCCAAAATCATTAGGATATTAAGTAAAGAACATGTTCCATAAATATATTTTGTAAAGTTCTTACAGTAAATAGATCAGAACTTTATTTTTCATTATTAATATGCATTGCTAAAAACTTAATTTGGACAACTTTTGTCACAACTCAGCGCTGTGGTGAAGCGTTAATCGATAGCTCTTTCAGTGAACACGGAAACTGGAGGCAGGAATACAACGACGAAGACATTTATTTAAGAAACAAACTGAACAAAGCAAACGATACGAACCATATACTCTACACGTCAGGGAAACATTAACAATCGACATTGAACTTGAGACAGGGAGTGATATAAGTACACAGACTAATCAACATTGAACACAGGACACCTGTGGCAGAGAATCAAACACTAATGACAAGTGCTGGGTTACAAACGATCAGAACACATGAGGGAACGGCATGAAAACAAACACAGAGCACATGTACCGATAAACACAGAACACGCCTATGGCGGGACAACTTTAATGGCGATTTTCTCAATATTTGGATTTATTTATTTTTTATTTTTTGCAGGTTCCAGATTTTCAAATAGTTTTATCTCGGGCACATATTATCCCATCCCAACAAACCATATTAACACAAAGCCTATTTATTCAGCTTTCAGATGATGTAGAAATCTCAATTTCACAAAATTGACACTTAAGCCTAGTTTTGTGGTCCAGTAGATTAAAATTAAAAAGTTAAGAAACTGAAAAATTAAATTAAATCACCCAAGATGGTCGTGGTTACAACTATAATGAAACATGCATAAACATTCTTTTTTGTCTTATATAAAGGTCCTTCCTGTCGATGAGACAGGGTGAGTACTGTATAAGCGCATTAATATATACATTCAAAACCTCAATCAATCACAGCACCTTAATTGCTTCTCTAAATTAGTTTTGTATATTTGGACAATAAATATTTAATTTACTACCGTGTTCTGCATTTCTCAAAATATTTTGTTGTCTCTATACAATGAAAATAAAGAGCTAGTCTTAGGAGGAGACAGGAGATCAATTTTACATTCACTTTGACAACTATGTTTCCAGCAGCCTCGGAGGACTGTTATTATATATTTCTACAGAACCAACTCAACCTACTAAAAAGCTCTGCACTCAGCACTAACAATCACCTCTTTTCACTCTAGCTTTAGTTTTTTATATTTTGATATTACACGCTGAGTAAACACTATTGTATATAAACCTCTAACGACACTGAGGTAATGGAACCGAAACTAATGAACCTCTAATGATTGCCAACTGCAGCAAACACTAACCTGATAAGGTGACGGACCTTTGTAAGTATACAGTCATTGCACAGTTTCTTTGATGGGCAAAAAGCTATTTCTAGATCGAAGTGCCACATTCAGACCGAGTGCTAATTAAGCTGCTACTAGTTGAGAAACGCAATTAAAATTGATAAGATTGTTTATTGCAATCTGCTGAAAATCGCTCTCTCCTTTTAGTAATACAAATATATTTATTTATAATAATGTTTAATATTTATTCAGAAGAATATATTTATAAATGTACTTTTTGTTTTATATTTGTATCATTTCATATATTAAACAATAACATTATTAATATTAACAACATACTGCACCGTCATCTTTGTTCATCATTACTTATGATTGAATCTCACACAATAGCCAGAATGCAGGTTTTGGAGGAAACTTCCACAGAACTGGGGAAGAATTTCAACAGCTGTCACCACAGAGACAAAGCCCTCATTGTGAATGACCAATGGGAGGTCCGGGATGAGCCTGTGTGAGAAAGGCCAGTGGTCCCCATGAGTGCCTGTTCTGAAAGCTGAAAAATGACAGAGCACCTGAATTCCTGCCTTGAAATGAACAAGTGCAACATTCCTGAGTCTGAAAAGGCCGCCTCAATTTACCACCTGAGTGCCAGAAAAGCTCTCCAAGAGGAGGAGATCTGGCTCAAAAGACCCTCAAAATAGGTCTAGCATTTCCCAGCAAGGCCTACATGCTTGACATGTAGCAGAATGGCATTTCCACACTGGATCTATGAAAGGACATATTAGCAGACTGTAACTCTCACCTCAGCTCTGCATTTTCATCAACTAAACAAGAAAGAAAAACAGGCCACATGAAAGATGGATTAGACTCGGTGCGCTTGCTGTTACCAAAAGTGATTAGCTTCTCATCTGGGAAGCGCTCAGTAGTCATACATGTTCTTTTCACTGGCGTCCAAATCAACGCTTGCTCTTTTCAACAGCGCTAAGACTGTTCGACAAAAGTGTCTTCTCAGGTCTTTTGTTCTCAACATGTGCAACGGATTGGAATTTGTAGAGTCCCTCGCAGTGATGCTATTTCTAAACGAACGCACACAAAGCTACAGAGCACAACGTGCAAACCTCTAAACTCTTCCAGAAAAGCTAGTGCCGATAAAACAGGGCGTTATAATGGGACTAGCTTTTCTGGAAGAGTTTAGGTAAATTTGAGTTTCATTACATAGATCGCAGTACCTTTTCTTTTATCCTAATTTAATTCAACTTTTGATCATATACTGCAACTAATGCAAGCATTCAAAATTGGTGCTCGTTATTTTTTATGTTTGTTTTTAAAAGAAACTTCTTATGCTCACCAAGGCTGTATTGATTTGATTAAAAAAAAAATACATATATATATTTATTTATTTGGGTTGTCCTTGAATAGTCAGCGATTCAATGCTTTGATTCAAGGAGCCTGTTTCGACTCCCAATCTCACAGAATATTCACGGTGTGTTATGATCATGCCATTTCACTATACGGGGACAATTAATGTCAGATCTCACATACAACTACTGTTTTTCTCCCAAAAAGTTAATATACAGCCTATTAAAATAATGCTGTAAATAAGACTTTAAAAAGAAAGAGGCTTTAAAGAGGCCGTTCATGTTTCTCCGTGTTTTCCTGTGTTTCCCCGTTTGCCTGACCCACGCCACGCTATTGGATTATTCTGTTGTCTTTGCCTCTGATATTCTGGTTCGCAGTTCCAAGACCCCTGCTTACATGTACTGTGTGTCTGTATAATAAATGTCAGCACATGGATCCGCACGCCTCCCTGTCTCTCCATCATTACAACTGTAAAATAAATTGGTTTCAATGTAATTTAATGTTCAGTTAATCGTTAAATGGAAACATAAAACATTATTTACTCCGCTTGTATCTGCGAAGCATCGTTTACTCATTTTCCCTGTGCGTGTATATATATACATATATATATATATATATATATATATATATATACACATACAGTATATACACATATACACACACAGTATATTGTGGCGGGTGTCCCGAAAAATCATCAGCATTGCCCTGGAAACGGACATGGTTTTTTAAAAAAGGAGATTTTTTATGTGTGTCTGTATAATAAATATACATAACTGAGATATTGGTAACACTTTATTTTACAGTTACTCCTATTAGTTGCTTAGTATGCATTTACTAGAATATTACCAATTTATTAGTGCTAATTAAGCACATATTAATGCCTTATTCTAGATATAACTTTTTCCTACATCTCTAATCCTACCCAATAACTAAACTTAACTATCTTACTAATATTAAGAATTTATTGAGGGAAAAGTGTTCCCTATTCTGAAGTGCATCCGAGATGTTAATGTCTTTACTGCAACTTTTGATTAATTGAATGCATTTGTTGATATATTCATTACTTCAATATTAATAAGAAAACTTATTGGCCGTAATCTCATACTTTTCCAAACCTTTATGACTTCTTTCTTGTATGGAACACAAAACATTTAAAAAAAAAAAAAAATGTGCACAAAGTTTAAGTCACTAAAGTCCAAAACAACTTACTTTCCTTGTAAGAATATGTGAGGCAGCCAGAGTACAACACAAACACATCCTGAGACACAGATGGTTATACTGTAAATTCAGCTGCTTGTCATTTTAATGAGTTTCAGCCCATTACGTTTTGGATTTACTTTAGTTATCACTTTAACAGAGGTTTAAGTGAAAGAAAACAATATGAATTATTTTCTCTTCCCAATATTTTCTTCTCAATGTTACTTTACACAAGGCAGGAAACATCTGACAGCCACATCCCCTATGAACTCCAAGTCTCTCTTCTCCTTCACACACAGAAACACACACTCGCTCAGCAGGGCTTCCATCAACAACAAACAAACTGAAACTCTACATAAGTGCTCAGATCAGAGAGCGTCTTCAGAAAACAGACTAGCTCTACAAGCTTCATGCCGAAACCCTTGAGACATTTAAAAGCCTGTGACAGACACAATCCTCCATTGTTCTGTAACTAAATTTCTCTGCAACAAACTTGTCTGTTCTAATTCACTTCAATGATATATTACTGCTTCCACCACTCATTCTTAAGTTCTTTCATTTCTCTCAAACTGTGAAACCGGGACTCATGCCAACTATTACAATCTATATTCAACAGAATATAAGTGAAGGTCTTCAATATCTTCAATAATTTTAAAACTCACAATTCATATAATAACATCAACAGCTATGGTACAATATAAAAGTATTGACTATCTGAGTACACCATACAACATATGAAAGGTTTATGACAAAACGTTTCTGTAAAGGATGCTGTGGAAAAAAAATGTGGAGAGATCAATATTATTATAGCATACTTTAGGCATACTTTTTGGGCAAAGAAAACAAAACTAACATCAGATACTCAACTAGTCTTCTCCTGTGACGTACATCTTCTGCCATTTTAAAGAACAATAGCGGGCAAGCATACGCTTTCCTCTAGGTGTAAACAGCAGCAGATTGCACGCATGCGCGTACTTTCACCCGGATGTAAAAAAGGCTGATTACGTTAAAAATGTATTCTCGGAGCGTCGCAAAAAGTGATGTTGATCCACTGATGTCACATGGACTGTTTTACAGAAGTTTTTTCTACATTTCTGGATCTGGATCATTTCAGTGGAGGGTCAGATGGCTGATATCATCAAAAATATCTTAATTTGTGTTCTGAAGATGAACGGTGTCCTAACCGTTACAAACGGAAGTCTTATAGATTTGGAATGACATGAGGGTAATTAATGACAAAATTTTAAGTTTTGGGTGAATTAACCCTTTAAAAAGTTGGATTATCATGCGACACATGGACAAAGTTTTAAAAAACAATTTGGACATATGGCGGAGTATTTATGTGCCAAAAAGTTTACTTCATGATGTAAACGACGATGGAACTCCTTTTATTGGCATATCTTCCGGAAGTACGCACACAGGCATAAACAGAGACATTTTTAAGTGCGTATTATTTACGAATGTTTTATAAACTAGGCCCAGTTTAACGCTGTATTTGCACATCGTTTGGTACTGAAAGGTGAAAGATCCCGTTCATGATTCTGAATTGCAGACGTTAAGTGAAACGGCATCAAATCGGTGCTTACTATTATTATTACTATTGAAAACAAAACCATTCCAATTGTCCATTAAGAATCTACAATTATCATTCTAAACTGCTATATTTAATACGACTTCTCATATTTGAAAAGCGCACACCTTACTGAATAAATCCAACAATCACCTATTAAAAATGCATTTTGATTATTTCGTAGCTCCGGCATCAATATTCTACGCAATCTGATCCCGTATTTGAGTTTGTTATTCTCCAGAAATGAAAACTGCTTTGCATAAATGGAAGGTTGCCCAGACGGAGATTAGATTTGTTTCTGAAGAGGAATGAGATAGCACTGCCACATTCAAGCAGAGAAGTGTTGATTAAAACCCTCTTTTTCTCACCCTTTCAGTCACTCTCTCACTCACTCTATCAGCTTATTACTAAGCAACATCGCAAAAGTTTTTTTGTTTCACACAGTTTTTTGAGGTCGCTCTTCAAACGCTCCGAATACAAATGCGTGCACAGCGCGGCATATGCAAATACGCAGACACACACACAACACACATAAAGACAGACATATGGACACATAAAAATAACTCAGAAAGTATCAAATACCAGCATACTTGGCACCCATACAAAGACATTGCTGCTGGACAGGCAGATGGTGGCAAAGGATCCCCAAGAGTCTTAATAAGATGCTAGCAAAGGCTGAAGGATAGAACATCAAACTTGATCTGTTCCCTTACTGTTCTCATGGGCTTCTGTAACGAACCACCCTTTGAGCAACTCTGGAGACGAAGCATGAAACTTTCTCGCATACAAACACCCAAAAGACTAAAGAGAATATAAAGACATTCTTCCCACAAGATATTCAGTTAGATGGGAATGCACGTACGCATACTCTTTTGTCTTTGGTCTAATAATTAAGAGTCCCCTCCAGTCAAAACAGACAAGCCTGCAGTTCCCATAGGCCAGAAGTGACTCAGAGAGGATGACTGAGAGATTCTTTTGTTTATCACTTCGGGAAAAAACTGTAGTAATCTTCCCGCTCTCCCTTCCTCCCTCTCCTGCTCCACTTGCTCTCTCTTCTCCTCTACTCTGCTCAAAGAAAAGGAAGAGTGAAGTAGGACGACAAACATCCAGACCTATTTCCATCTCAATAAGGGCCAGGGATTCGGTGTTCTACCTCATCAGAAATGACTTTCTCTCTCTGCTCTCACCCCAAAACACTTTAAACACCCTATGAGGTTGGGGTTTTGTTGCTTTTAGCACAGAAAATATTTCCATTTAAAAATGTATCGTAGTCTTCCAGGAAAAGAGACACTAAAAAACGTGGAGTCATCCTGTAAAATGACAAAGTCCATCTCACTAATAGCACCTACATTTTACTAGAAAGCAATGTAGAACATATACAAGCTTAAACCTCCTGTTTTCAATAAGAAATGCATCAAAAAAGCAAGCAAACTGCCATCATTAAGTGACTTGGTGTTCATTCTCGGCACAGAGCCCAAATACTCCCTGAGCTGATTTTGCATAGAGTAGCTAATTAGATATAATTGTTTAATTACAGTCCTACGCTGGGAATTTCACTATAGCACTTGCTCAGCAACTTCCTGACAACCACTGTAGGTCCAAGAAGTTTTACCTGCTGGACACAACAAAATATGAACCAAACACCGGGCTTTAAGATAAGGACTATTACATAATAAAATTCTCACGCAAATACATGCAACACAAACAACAATGCTAAGTCAATACTGCATCTGTAGGAGACACAACCAGGTACTGTAAACCAAGATGAACCTCTGAGATTTGGGCAGTCAGATGATTTCTAATTGTAAAATCTTCCCACAGTGATATAAATGAGGACTTTTACCGTTATATAAGATGGCCTGCTATTTCTCAGCCAAAGCAAGGTTGTAACATATTATATTATACTATACATTTTGACATACCTTTTTTAAAGTATAGATAAAAACAATTATAATGAAATCAAAAGATGTTTTTTATGTTTCCTGGCCAAATAAGCAAGTATGCGAAGGTTTAGTGATTCTGAATACATCCATATAGTAGCATAGGCATTTCATGACAAGGCTGGTTTAGCTGGTTTAACAGACCATCTTTTACCATCTCCCTGTTTTAATGTTTTGTTTTGCAGCTTCACCTGTGTTTATTATTATTAAAATGCTGTTTATGTAAACGTATACACACTCACCTAAAGGATTATTAGGAACACCATATTAATACAGTGTTTGACCCCCTTTCGCCTTCAGAACTGCCTTAATTCTACTTGGCTTTGATTCAACAAGGTTCTTGCAGGTTCATTAGAAGCTGCCGTTCCACCACATCCCAAAGATGCTCTATTGGGTTGAAATCTGGTGACTGTGGGGGCTATTTTAGTACAGTGAACTCATTGTCATGTTTAAGAAACCAATTTGAAATGATTCAAGCTTTGTGACATGGTGCATTATCCTGCTGGAAGTAGCCATCAGAGGATGGGT
>JAUMHP010000046.1:7781775-7792989 GCA_032361065.1 Enteromius trimaculatus
GGCAAGTACGGACCAACCCAGCTATCGGTATCGGTAAAATTCAATATCGGTCGACCTCTAATGCAAACTGCTTTTTGTGTTCAAATTGTAGTCAGGTTTTACTAAAGACACACAGTAATGAAGTAGCGATGAAAAGGTGTGGACAGACTTTATTAGATTTACAGGATTTTCCCTTTCAGGTGCAACATTTAAGGCAATAGAATATTCAAATGAATCACATGTAACAATAGCCTGGGCCTGTGACGCTACATTCTATTTCGCAAGCAAAGTTTGTCTGGCAAATCTACAAATCTGGTTGTAGATTCGTCCAGTAGTATACAGAGGGATCTGATGGATGCAGGTTAAGTAAGGTAGCTTGGCCAGACTAAGCTCCTATGAGCTTTAATGTAACAACGCTTCTTCTCATAAAAAAAAAAGAATTGGCATTTCTGCCATTTTTTAACGTCCAAAAAAGCATGTATTAAAGCTGCAGTCCATACAATTTGCCTGTAATTGCAGTTCCTTGTGAAATTATATTCCATACGTGGGTCGTACTCCGGTTCGACTACAGCGTGGATCAATCTAATGTACAGAGGTGAATGTAAAGCTTACGTCTTGGAATATATGACACAAATAAGAATTTTCACCGTTTACCGTCATCTGAATAAGTAACGAGTCTGCCACGTTATGTTCTGAACCAACTGAAGAAAAAAACATTAAAGTCACATTAAATCGCTCTATCAATGGTGATTAATTCTAACGATTGATTTACTCATATGACATCAAACCATGCAAATTATTGTTATACTTTATTCTCAAATTATTATTGTTAACATCAGCTTTGCATGAGTATAGTGTGTTTTTGTATGTAGATTTTAATTTATGTAGTAAAATTCCTAATTGTTACATTATTCAAATTTCGCAACAAAAAACCAAAAAGCAAACTATGCTCCCTTCAATCTGGTTGTCTTAAAAATACAAATCTTGTGTAATCCCAGGCTATCTGTAATCAGAAGCACATTTAAAACTAATTCCAATTAATTTAATTTAATTTAATTTAATGTTACATGTTAAATGTTTCATATAATGCTTTCTGGATTCCAATCTGCCATCAAAATAATTATTTGATATTTAATTATTCCAGCTGAATAGTCTATAATTAAACAATGCGCCACCTGCAGGATCCTCACGGGCTATAACCTAGCCGGGACACCGTAATTTCATCCACAAGACAATGTATGCGCTATTCAAACAAAGTTTCTACAAATATTTTTGCTCTTTTTATAAAAAGAAACTGAAGGTCAGGATTTCTTATAATGATTAACAAAAAAAATAAATCTTTCCTGGTGACCTAGAACCACCATTGCTTAAATCCACCTTAGCAATTGTCACATGCTCTCCCTTTAACACCGCACAGCTCTTATTCTACTAATACATCTATTTTGCTGCTAAAATGCATTCAAAGAGACTAGGATCTTCTGTACTGCAGGATGCACTCGGACAAAGAGAGTTGGGCATTTCCCTCAAAGAAAACAAGTGAGAACGATCCAAAACCTGTAAGATCAAACAAACCTTTCAAGTTTGACATTTTTTGGTTTACTCAGAATCAAACGTAAAACTGCTTGTGCTTCAGGAAAATCTGCTCTAAGACATTTAAGACTTTTTCAATTTAAGATCAAAATACAAACTTCTGGGGTATGCAGAGTTTATAAATTATGTGTCTGAACGGCTACTCAGTTTTCAATTAACAGAAACAAATAAATCAATTCCCAGCAAGGGGCTTTACAGTTTTGGTGAGAATTCTGTAAAGGAGATATAAAATTAGTGTTTATGGTCGTAAGGAACAGATAATGTGAACGAATATCATTTCTCATGAAGTCAGAAATGAATATTAGACACAATCAAACAAATCGTGTTTGCATGTGCCTGCAAATGTACCTTTCTCTAATAACAAAACCCAGTCTGATAACACAGCACGTGATTGAAAAACTAATACCCTAAGCTCTAAATAATGTGTAACTACATGAAAAGAGGACATCCTTAGAGAGAGAAAAAAACTAAACAAAAAACATACATACATAAACACACACCGTAGTGTATTAAAATGTCACCCCTATTTATAGACATACAGAGAAGCAAATACCGAACATTTCAACATCTTTAATATGAACTACTGTAAATGCAATCACTATTTTGCCATTGGATTTTTATCGAAATTATGTGAACATTACACAACAATAAAAAAAGCCTCCTATCCTACTACAATCCAAGTGAACTCATCGCTTCATTTTATTATTTTATGTAACCAATTACTAAACAAAACCCCAAAAACAAATCTATGATGAATTCTTCTAAATAGGTCAGAGAATAATAGAGCAGCTGATCTGTTCCCCCCTCTCTCTCTCTTCTTTCAGCTGCTCAGGTCTCCATGTGTTCTTCTCTACTGTATTTCAGGCTCCAAAGATCAGTGATATTTGTCTGCAGAATGTGTTCAGCAAAATTTCATGTGCACACACTTGCATTGCTCAACATCTATATTGAGTTTATTACTCCATATTGAGTCTATTTGATTACTGATAATCATAATGCATGTCTCCTTGAAAAGACATCAACTTGCTGTCTCTTACTCCTTCACACACACACACACACACACACAATTTGTGTCACATGCATACGGATCATTTCCTGCTTTCACAAGTCTTACATTTTTCAATGCAAATAACACCAACCACTAAAAAAGAGATACATAGTATATATAAATACAGTATATAGTTCAATTTGTGGTAAAAATACAGCAGTGGGGCTGGATTTTAATATCATGTAAAACATTGTAATAGGGTTGTCAGTTTAACGCATTAATTAGTTGTGAAAAAATAACTCAATTAAAATATTTTGACACAGTTAATGCACATGCTGTGACACAGAGCAACATCTCCATAAATGCAGTCATGTTCTAAAATTCAAGATATGGGCTAAAAAAAATGTCCTGTATGCGTTTCTGTTTTATATTCATATCACATGATTATAGATATCACATGGCTTCTTCTATGAAAAGAAGTGACTTATTGCATTAACAAAAACTGAGATTTTTCTCAAATGATTCTTTCATGTTCAATAGTTGATGTTGGGCCACTGTAGCCTGTTAAATCAATTTAACAATCGATGCTGTTAAAGCAACAATTTGTAATGTCTACTTTATTTCTCATTTAACACAAAAACAGCATTAAGTAATCTTCTGACCAAATGTAATTTGCGATAAATTAAGATGAATTAATTGAGACCTCATGTAATTAAGTAAGTTAAACAATTTAATCCACTACAGCCCCAATTATAATATATATAATTAAAATATGCTGATAAGACAGGTAGTAGATAAAAAGCTGTATGATGAATCAGATAAAGCATAAAGCATAAAGCATGGCCACACTCATACAGCATATAGACATAGTGCACAGGGTGATAGATACAAACAACATTAGAGTAAAACATGACACTAATATAATGCAATAAACATGAACTAAATAAAAAAATTTAACAACATAAATTCCTAATGCACATTATTAACAAAATTAACCAAATACGAAGAAACAATACCTTAATAAATAAAACCTTTCCAGGGACTTCTGGAAATGCTAACCACTTCCATTTTTTTCTTTTAGCATTTTTTTTTTCTACATAAAATACTCTCTGCATTATATATTTAAAATCATGGCAATAAGAACACACACCTGTTGAAAATGTGTAGTCACAGCACTGAGATCTCATATCAATACTGTGTACAGTAACTCCCGCACAAAAACACACCTGCAAAGACTAGCCAGTTCTAGAACACGATAGTCTGCTACAAACAAAGACAAGGTGAGCCACCAAAAGACAGAAAAAGAAGCATACAGCGAGAGGAAAAAACAAGCAGACTGAGGGAGCACTCAGAGGCTTTTACCTGAGAAGAAATCAGTGGACGTGCTTTCTTGCCTATTCATTGCCAGTTTCTGTAGTTAGTCTGTCAGTGCGTGAGCAGCATATGCTAAGAGTGTGTGTGAGAACATGCCGTTACCATGTGCATGAGAGCAAGCGTGTGTTTGGCGCGCTGTGCTTTCTGAAGACTATTTGCAGTCAACTGAGGTAGAGTTTTGTTCTCTGGCTATTTAACTCTCCCACATTTTACTCACTCTCTTTTCCTTTTTGTTTGGTAGAAAGGCAGTCAAGCTGGTCAACATTAATTAGATGCATTCTTCATTAAACATTTCAAATTACAGATCGCAGCAGTTGAATAATCTTATAAAGAAATCAGAGTAGGATGATTTTTTTTTATGCCAGCATCTAGACATCTTCCATAAATCTGAATGTGTTATTGGTTTGTTGTGTGTGAGTGAATGCTTCGAATAGAGCCTCACGATACAAGGCAATAAATAAAAGAGCAAGCACATTTTGAAAGCTGGAGAAAAGATTGTAGAGGAACAGAAGGAATCTGTGAGAATCATGGTCATCCTAGAGATTGCGAGTTGTGGAAGTGTTCATATGCGCGTATACTAGCGCGCATTCATTAAATCTGTCCCTGAGATCTGTGCAAGCTGTACAATCTCTGCCTCTAGAGAACCGCCATTGGTCTATTCTGTTAGCCAATCAGTATGGCTGCACAGATGTGTTCATCTGTGTGTGTGTGTGTGTGCTCTCTCTTTCTCTCTCTCTCTATCACAGCACTGAAGCTCACACTTCAGAAATGAACTAACAAGCATATAAAGCCTCTCACAAACACACACCTTCAGTCCAAAATTAAACATTCTGTTGTACACAACAAAATGGTCACATGTGTCATTTTACACCCTTAACAATCAGAACATAATGCCAAGACAGCTCCAATGCCAAAAATAAATTGCACCCATGAGATTCATGCTTCTATTGGGCATCCATATTTCTTCATTGCACCATGCCCAGCACCGGCATGGCAAAAAATAAATAAATAATAAAAATAGTTAATCTGTACTTTTGTATTGTTTACCAGTTAAAATATCTGGATTTAGGAAAAAAAAAAAAAAGACACACCAAATTTTAAAAATGTCCTTATTCTAAACACCTGTTTTCAAATCAACACACCTGACAATCATTTCCTTTATACTGTATAGTTGTGATGACTTTTATTAAATTATAAAGTTTACAATTTTTTCTCATTGGTACATTTAGCATTACCAGTTCCTAAACAGTGTTTATTTCATTGAAGAATAATTTTCATCATAATGTTTGTCAACTACATTAGGACGATAAGGAGTGAAAACTATTTGAATAATTGCATCCGCGTGTATTTGGTTTTAAAGGGACCGCAGCCTAATATAGTTGCTATTGTCAAAGTGATGTTAATTAAGCAACAAAAGTAAAATCACTCAAAGCTCCTGACTGAAGTAGTACTTAGTAGTTCTAAAAATTAATATACATTTATTTATAGAAATATGTCTGCTTGAAACAGTAAAGAATGGATAATTAGCCAATATAACCACTGGTATGTCATTAAAAAGAAGACCATGTTCTTGTCCTTTATGAGAAGTGGTTCGATTTAATTTTCACACAATGGCATGTTGTGTGTTCCCACAGTTAAATCAGTGTCTATTATGATAATGATTATTATGATATGATTTTTGAGAAATGCTTAATAAATGAATTACACTGTAACTTAACCTATTATATTTAGAAGACTAAATTTACTCTAGATTTAGTCGACTAAAACTAAAAACAATTCAGATGACTAAAATATGACTAAATCTAAATGCTATTTTACTCAAAAGACTAAATCAAAATTTTGATTTTTCAAAATTGATTGCATTTCTGGAGGGTTTTTATTTTATTTTTATGCTAGCACTCAGTTGCACAATTTCAGCTCAAATGTCAGTGAAACCCACCCTATTTGGCAAAAATAAAAGCTAAGAATAAAGCACCAAAAGGATTCATTCATGCTTGTTTTCAACTACAGTGCTCTAAAATGATGTTTTTTTCTTCCAGAAAAAATTGACAATTTTGTGAAAACCATGTACCTTAATAAAAACAAAGAAAGCCTAAATAAAATAGCAATCATAGCCTACAGCTGAATTGCTTTTGTTCTGTTATACTTCAACTGGAGCCAAAATGACACAATAGTCCTAGCAAACAAAAGTAACATGACAGGTGTGATGAGGACTATATATATATATTTTTTTTATCTTTGCCGTTCAATGAAGATTAATTGTTCTTTTGAAATATCCTCTACAGCTTTCCTATTTATTGAGTCACAACGAAGACAAACTTGTTGCCTAAAGCTACATACCGTAACCCTGACAGCAAACTGCTATATTATTCAAGGAAAACAACAATGGTCAGTATTTGTGCTACAGCTCTGATGAAAAAGTAAATATTCCATGTGATTGCAGTAGTGATGGGCGATAAGACGATTTTTGATCGTGGACGATATTTCTCCACGATCTCCCTTTTAAGGAATATCATAGTCTCGTGCTGATATATAATCTCCATCTCAATATGCTGTACAATGCGGCATACATTCACATCAGTGTTAACTCAGTGATAGAATTACACTCACTAGACACGCAATCACAAAAGTACATTATTCACTTTAAAGTCTTGCCGATTAAACATTTCATATGTGTGCTTTCCGGATGCGCTTTCCAGTACATACATCTGAAGCGCGCACACTAAAGCCTGTCATATAGCACCTAATTACTGAATTAAGATATTGATCAAATGTGATTGTGGTAATACTGTCAAAAACACACAGCATCAAACACAGTTGCTTGTGTCTAAAGTAAAAGTAAACAATCAAGAGAAAAACGTGCCAGTATATTAGATGCGTGCAGCTCTTAAAGGGACAGAACTAAACAAGTGCCGCTTGTCATTAAAGGGATAGTTCAATTATAATTGTGTCATTATTTACTCACATGTTGTCCCAAACCTGTATTAATTTCTTTCTTGTGCTAAACACAAAATAAGATATTCTGAGTAACCAAACAGTAGCTAGTTCTCATTTAATACAATGTTCAACAGAAATCAGAAACTCATTCAGATAAAAACGAGCTGAGAGAGAGTACATGATGGATGTATTGTAGAAGTATATAATGTTTCACCTTTCATGTTTAATTCAGTACTGCTGAATACACCTACTCTTCCTGAAAAATAAAAGCACTGTTTATTTCTATTATGTTTATTTGTAATGTTATTTGTAATTCGAATAACAAAGATAAAATGTCTACAGTTTTTACCTTTTGCTCTTTGGCCTAAATGTCTGCCCTTCTTTATATAAACATATATTATGTTTTTAATAAAAAAGGCAAATTAGTTTGTGTGTACTGCTCAGACAACTTGCAGAAAGTAAAATCAATGACAAAAAATCATGAAAAAATATGATATTTTTGCCATATTGCCCACCCCTACCTCTCTAATTTGCAAAATAGTCTTAAAAAAACAACTTGAAAAAGAATCAGGATAAAAATCGTGAATCGTGATTTCCACAAAAAAAAAAAAAAAAAATCGTAATGTGATATTTTTTTCTATATAGCCCACCCCTAGATTGCAGTATATTAGAAGATGGTGGTTTATTTTTTGCTAAAAGTAAATAATATGCATGATGATATGTGTGCTCCTTCCCCACTCATTTCACAGTGCACTGACAACATGACACGATCGATTCCTCATGAATTTCATGGTATCCAACTCCTCTATTTCTTCCATTGCAGCCCTTTAACTCATTCCTCACTCTCCTGCTTGCTTTGATTATTAAATTAAGTCGCTGTCCATTTGGTGTGACTATGATGTCTAAGATATACACCAGCTCTGACAGGTCATGTATGAGTGAGCACAAGTTTGCTTCCTTATACTTTATCTCTGCAGAGCGTGTGACAACCATGCCACTCTACATTGATCAAGACTTCTTCTCTGACAGCTCTACGAGTTGAGAAAAAGAAAATGTGCCTAGCTCCCAATCACCATAGGTTATATCTGAGGACCAAAGCAGAATGGATATTACTCTTTCACTGACAGCTGTGTTCAAGTGTGATAAGTGTCAGAGGGAGAGACACACATCTCACTTTACTATAGTAACGATGACAAATGATGACATAAGTAACAGAATATAAATTCATGGTCATGGGTTCTACTACAGTATATGCATCTATAATGCTTTGGAAAAAAGCATCTGCCATATGCAATGATGTAAATAAATGTACAGTACATAAACACAAATGCTGACAGTGATTTGGAGAGGTTTATAAGATTGGGGGCTTAAAAGTGTAAGTAGGGGATTAGCTCTGGTTATGCAAGAGAGCATGCTTCAAGTGGAAAAGTCACAATGGTTGATAAAAGAACAACAGTTCAACCAAAAATAAAATGATTGTCATCATTAATCTGTCCTACATCAGGATATGGTGAAGTGTACAAATTTGCTTGTGCAGCATATGGCTATATTTATTAAAGTCGCATTAAGCAACAGATTTTCCTTCTTCCACATGACGTACATACAAATGCACTGAACTGTTGAAGAAGAAGAACAACAACAAACAGTATTGGAACTTGGTTCAATCAACGGTTGTTGACTGTATTTTGAGATCTGGGTGCTGCTCTCAAAAACGAACTGTGGAAAAGGCAGGGTTAAGTGGACTAAAATGGTTGCAGAAAGTCTAGCTGTAGCGATTCTGAGGGATGACGAGGAGAGGCGGATCCAAATGCAGACTTCTTTATTCATAAAACTCAGGGTACAAACAAGCAGGGTTGATAACACAGCGAACAGGGACAACAGAGGCAATGACAAGAAATAATCCAATACCGTAGCAGGGGGTCGAGCGAACGGCAAACGGTATCCGAAGGGGCAAGAGCAAGAGTCCGGGGCAGGCAAGGTCGTGAACGATAATCCAAACAGAGAAATACAAGGAACACAGGAAGGCTTACAAAGGGCGAGAATAAACATACATCCACAATGATCAGCGACTGGGAACACACAAACAAGTCCTTAAATACAGGTGAATACAAGACAAGGGGGCTTCAGAGAGGAACTCCAGTGAAGCTCATGACACTAGCATAGCCTATACCACCAGACATAATTTTGATCAAAAATGATAAACTCACAAATAATCAATAGCGATATTTTTACACAATTAATGAGATTGTGTAACCCAAACACTACTGTCATGCTTTATTCACCATCACTGGTTTGGACATTGTTCATGATTCGTGTACTGTAGTTATGCTGTAACGGCGGTGGCACAAAA
The DNA here is from genome assembly GCA_032361065.1 of Enteromius trimaculatus. Classification (NCBI taxonomy): domain Eukaryota; kingdom Metazoa; phylum Chordata; class Actinopteri; order Cypriniformes; family Cyprinidae; genus Enteromius; species Enteromius trimaculatus. The sequence goes on from JAUMHP010000046.1 coordinate 7,790,994, forward strand.
TAGTATAACACAAAAAAAATGATAAAATGTGTGCTGACGCTGTGTCCGAACCACTACCCCACGTGTTGTCAGCTCTCAAACTTTACTTGATCAGCCGGATGACCAGACGTGAGAGACTTGGAACGTCAGAGGCATCGGTCTATCTCTGATCCGTTTTTCAAGGTATGGGCAAAACCTCCCGTTTAATCCAAAAATTGTCAATGAACCCTCCACACTCTAAAAAGGCGCCATGGCAACAGGCTTAACTCGGAAGAATACTCTTCCGCTTTTCCCGGAAGTCCATTCCAGACATCCAACCGCGAGGACTGTCTTCCAACGTCTCTCAAAGGTTCCGGTGCCCTTTTTTCAGTCACTAAACTTCGCACTATATATCCACACCCGCTCCTCTAATTGGCTTTTGCTGATTTGCCATAAATCTTGTAGGTGGAGTGACAAGAGAGAAAAAAAAAACACAAACAGAAGAAAACATGGAGAACACTAGTGTCGCCAAAATCCAATATATCACTGTCATTCAAATCAGCTATCAGTCTTTTAAAATCAGCACACAAGAATGAAGTCAATGCATGTACAATATAACCCTCAACCACAACTATCACTATGTTGTACGCGCTTACAAAGCTTTATTTCACATCCTGACAGCTCAATCAGGGAAAATTACTGTAGTGTTTGCAGTAGGGTTGTCAAAACAGTACATTTCTGCATGCATATGCTGAGAATAGGTGTCTGACAGAATTAATGTTTATTTATCATGCACACACACACACATTTTACCATGACACTAATTGAACAGTGCAATTATGAATTGTGGATCAATGATACTTCAGATACATGCACAATGAAGCACACACACACACTAATGTCCTTGAACAACAAGTCTCTGGTAAACAAGTGGAGTAATAATCACCCATGTGTGTCTAAAATCTCAATTGCTACACATCTTTATGACCCTACGTTTAAGCATCTATGTCCTCTTCCAAATGACATAAGTAAATGTCACTATCAAGCCGGTAAAGCCTGACTGACTGCAATTTACATGACTGCTCAAAAACTTCCCAAACTCTTTTGTGGAACACACAAGACATCTGTCTTGAAGCAGTTTAAAACAGAATTTTGTGCGCTACACAAAAGAAACAAGATGAGGGCGAGTAAATGATGACAGAATATCAATAAACTATCAATTTATTTTAGGACGGGATAATTTCTTAAACGGTCCCTTCCTAGGTTTTCTGCATAGAGAATAATCCCTCATCTGCGCTCAGGTTTAATCTATGTGCCTACATACAATACGAGCCTATTGTAATATTAAAGTACACACCCTGTTCCACAAAAGAGATGATGTCTGCTTTTACAACCCCTGTCTTTAATCTTTGGTGGCAGTGACATTTAACCAGAAGTGGAATTCATGAGCATGTTCACCTGAGCGAAGAACGGAATGATGGGATATTTACGATGGGTCATTTAGTCTAAAGAGAAGGGAAGGCAGCTTTAGGAAAGAACCTGAAGGAGCCCGAGGGGAGCATGAGAGCTTCATTCACACCCACTGACATTTTCCAGAGGACAAATCAATTAGCAAGGTATTAAAGAGAGGCTGTGTGTGACTGAGCCCCCAGGCTCTTAAACAGTAACTGAAAAAGCACTGCAGAAAACATTCACAAGCACACACACACATCACAACAAAAACAAGATCAGACAGACTCTAGATGGAGCATGAACAAGAAAACCGCTTCCACTATTAAAACACATCTTGGCACGGCAAACACTTATGCTTCTTTTTATGTGCTGCTGATAGAAAAAAAAAAACAATGGGATCTAGGGGAGCAGTACTGGGTAATGAAGGAGTACTAATGACTTGAAGCCTGGATAGTTGTGAAGCATCCAGAATAAGATAAAAGAAAGATCAAGGAATTCAACTAAATAATATTGTCAACCAGCCATATTCACAGAGAACATGACTGTTATGCCCAATATTGAAATATAAATGTATTTTAAAATATAT
>JAUMHP010000046.1:7793089-7813650 GCA_032361065.1 Enteromius trimaculatus
AAGCAACCCTGCCTCAGGTCACTGAAACGGACCACAATAACAGTCTCATCCAAGTAAAAGGCATCTTGAAAATTACTGTCTTTGTAGCTAATTCTTAGCTTTAAAAAAATACATTTTATATTTTCTTTTCCTCTACTTTGCTTGCTTGCTTATAAATCTAGCTGTCTAATTACCTTGGCATACTATAAATATTGTTGATTCTGTGACAAATTGCTTTTGTCCTTCTCTTAAAAGGTTACTTTGGATAAAAGCATCCACTAAATGCATAAATGTAATAGTACTGGTAAAAACACAAATCCCTTTCCACACATCCATACAGTAAATGTATACAACTGATCTTTATATTTACAGACATTCATTCTGTGGGCCAGGGTTCCCATTAACCTGAGAATTTGCTCATGTTCCCATATCCCTTAATGTTTCTTTATCGTCAACTTCCAACAAGAGAGCTTTTCATCTAGATTGCAGTAGATGTCTCAAACATCAGTGACGGCATCTTCCATCCACTTCAAGTAATGCTGACTTCCATCATCAATAGGAAAACTGATGATTTCTGGAATGTCATATGGATGCACAGCTCTGAAGGAACACAAATAAATCCTGATTAAAATAACGGATTTGAACAATATAATTAAAACAGTAAGTACGTTTTTTTGCTATTCCAGCATGAGATAATCCAGGAAGTAAAAAGTAAAAGTGTCACTCAAAGTATGTGAGGCAAGTGCTATATATCTTTTGACCTGTTTATAAGTACCACAAAAGGAGTATTTTGTTAGATCCAACAATTTTCTTCAGACTGAAATGCTTTGTCGTCATGGAAACTATTATACCAGTCAAGAAAGTCTTATACAACAGTCACTAAATTAGTTTCATATAACAGGCAATTTGATTTTGAACCCTGGATTAGTGATGCATCACTATGCTGTGAATCAGACTATATGCATTATGCCTTGTCTATAATTAACTGAAATATTTGAACATTTAAGCACATACAGTACTGTGCAAAAGTTTTAGGCCACAAGTATTTTCACCAACAAAAAAAAAAAATGGTTTAAGTCGGTTATTTCCATCTTTTGCGGTAGCGTGTCAGTTGGAAATATCAGTTTAAATTTTTCAAACATTATTTTTGTCATTAATTGTAATAATGCAGTGAGTTTATTGTCTGCACAAGGAGCCAGTGCTCCACGCAGAGATCTGATCATCATCTAGTCTGTCTGGACTGGCATGAAGTAACAGAACAGGCTAAATCCAGAAAAACTGTGGCAACATCTTCAAAAACCTTACCTGGAAAGCTACAGTACTGTTCAAAGTTTTAGACACCATAAATTGGTTTAATTTATCATTAAACTTCTATTAACTAAATCGAATAAATATTTGGCATTACAGCTTTTGGTAAAACAGCTTCTGTTCCGAGGAACACTTGCCCATAGTTTTTTAGGTAGGTTTTTTTTTTCTTTTTCTTCATCTTGGAGACATTGCCACAGTTCTTCTGGATTGAGCCTGTCTCAGTTTGTTCTGTTACTTCATGTCTTTCCACACAGACTGGAAGATGATCAGATCAGATCTCTGTGTGGAGCACTGGCTGTTATCAGACTCCTTGTGCAGACATTCTCAATGCATTATTACCATTAATGACAAAAATAATGTTTGGAAATGTAAACTGATACTTCCATCTGACACGCTACCGCAAAAGATGGAAATAACCGACTTAAAACCATTTTTGTTGATGAAAATACTAGTGGCCTAAGACTTTTGTAGGGAAGTTATAAATAACTGTGTTGGGTTAATATATAGCAAGCAATTGTGATCAGAAATCTACTTACTTTATATAAGTCACAAGTCTCTGCACCAGAGATGTTCTTGTCCTCACAAGCTGTTAGGAAAATCAGTATGCATAAAGCATAACCACATTAGACACAATGAGACGTACAAACAATTTATAACTTTTCATTAAAGAATTATAAACATAATAAAATGCATTGGAATGGGAAAGCTGAAGTTGAATTGAATATCAACACACCAACAGTATTTCTGAGGTATCCCGTATCTCTCCTTTCCAGTAGTACCTGAAAACAACGCACAGTCAGTAACTTGGGTAAATTACATTGTGTAAATGCATACTGTACATGCCTGTAATGTTTATTTTAAGGTTTTTCTGCTGTACAAGCTGACCTGACGCAACACTTCAGCTCCACAGTCAAGACAAGGTTATATTTATTTTGTTAACTTCATGTTGTTGCTAAAGTTACACTTCAGGCTGCAGTGATTAAGAGTCAGAGCTCATAATGGGTGAAAGGTTAAACTCGCTGGTCTTACATGGTAGTAGTGCGAGGAAATATATTCACGCATGCTGCCAGCCTTTTCTCCATGATGCTCCTTACAGAAAGAGAAAGAGAGAATTTAGCTTCTCTGTATTTGCATATGACTGCATCACTAGTCAAAGGCACTCTGTGCTCTTTCAAACACACACACACACAGCTCATCTGAATGCAAGTGTAGTACCCTAGAAGCAAAATATAACAGTAGATTTCAGTTCAATTCATCATATATGAGAATATAACAAATAATGCTTTTTTAAAATTATATACACCAAAAAAAACATAACATACAAATACCATGAGAATTTTTTTTTTTTTAAATTAAAATTGTTTTATTAATTTTTTTATGTCACATTAAAGGACAGACGTCCTTCATTCAGACGTCAGTTATCCATTTACAGTGTGTGTGTGTGTGTGTGTATGTGTGTGTGTGTATTGTATAGGGGTAACTGACGTCATGTGTCCTATTCCTATAATGTGACATGAAAAAAAAAAAAAAACTGTCACAATTCTGTGCTTATATCTTACAATTTGGACTTGAAGTTTCATCTTATTCAGAATTGCTAAAAAAGTTTGAATTGAAATAAAAAATAAAGATCCCATTAACGCTTGCCTATGTCCCAGATTCTTTATTTAAAATTGGATTATTACTCCTGGATCAGAAAGAAGCAAATGCAGCCTCGCACTGGGTGTGGTTTTGAACCTTACCAACCGCTGCACTTTGATCAGCTTGCTAGTCTAGAGACCACTCTAATGACTTAACCACGATAAAGTGCTCTTAAACAAGAGTATAGTGGGAAAATTAATCCTACTGCAACTGAAAGGAAATATGAAGATCAGGGAGAGATGCACTATGATATAAATCATAGTGAGGCTGTGCAAGTCCTGCAAAAACTTTAATGAAATGTTATGGATAACACAGTAATAAAAACAAACAATGGATTAAATAACATGCTGTAATAATTTATGTGTCCATGGAAACAAGGCTGAACCGCATTTAATATTGCAAGGTACTATATTTTATATCTACACACAGTATTATTTTGGTAATAAAACAACCAGCAGGGACCTAGAAACTTTGCAACTGATATTTGTCTTAATATTGCAATTATTTGTCTGTTGTCTCAAACCACATGGCATCCACAAAAACAAACACTCTGCTTCAGTGGAAAAATTGGTACTGCTTTTTTTTTTTAAATTTTCCAGGAACCTGTCAAAATGGGAAAGCTATTTAAGAGGCATGTTAATCAATTCCGGTAATATGTCTCTACAGATAGGTGCAGCTTTGTCACTTAACATGCCAAGATTGATAACATTTCACAAAATTTGGGGATCTGACAGTTTTACATGTGAACCAATATTTTATATGCACACAGAGTTTATTTTACACGTGAGCCCACAGAACTGCATTAGGTCCATTTCTCTTTCTCTCAGTGAAGACAGAGCTAAGTATCAAAGCAAGTGATCAGATAATGAAAAGTTACTCACACTTGTCATTTCTAATACAGTCGGCACAGAATCGTCATTTCGATTTAATCTTTCTGAAAATCTTGCTTCAAACTGTGCCTTGTTTGCAAACAAATTAAAGTAAACAAAGGACCAAGTTCTTACTGACACTTCATTAAAAATAAAAGTATACCATGTTTAATCAAAAAATTATATATATAGTTTGGTTTCTGACCTGTGTTTGCCACTCTTGTTCTTTACCTAGTATGTGTGCTAATAAATGGGTGTGGCTAAACATCTTCTGCAGAGGCGGGTTTTAACCACACTATTACATCATAAAGTTGCACATTTTGATGTTTGGACAAATTGGCTTCAAGTGATAGTGATAGTCACTTCACCGGTTCGAAGTCTTTGAGGGCAAAACGCCCACAGAACTGCAGCACAAGAGTGTCAATTATTAAGATCACCTCTCAAAATAATAAAACAAAAAGGTATGTGAACAAAATTTAAGTTTTGGCAATTTGCTATCCTTATTAAACACCCGTGATTTCAATCATTAAACAGCACAACAAAATACTGTAAAAACACTTAAAGTGCCTTAATTTATTTAAAACAGCAATATTAAATATAAAATTCAGTAATCGCTGTATTAATGATGCGTAGTTTATATAGGAGCGCAGATGAGACCGGAATATGAACGCAATCCACTTAATAGTTTTTCTTGTAACGGTCTTCTATTGGAAACCACTTAACGTAAAACTTGCATGTTGCGTTTATACTGTGGCTTCGATTTTAAAAAAACAGTGCGGGATTATCCTGCGATGACCTAATTACGATGGCCGAGAGAGCTCAACGCACTGCAAACTTAAGAAACGCATGGAAACTGAAGAAAACATATGCAAACAGAAAAAACACATGCAAATTCTCACAACGCAACCAAACACAGAGAGGTGCTACAAACACAGAGGACCACAACGAAATGTTTCAGGGGGACCTCAAAAAGTGACGCACCCATCTGGGACCTGATTATCTGTCCCGTGGCTTTTGGTCAGGGCAGAGATGTTGTCACTGAATGGTTTAAGGCAATTAGTTTTGAGTTACCGTAACTTGACGGGTTTTACTGTGTATAAGAGTGTGACGTCACTCTATAGCCACCACTATACTGTGTGTAACAACAGTGCTTATTTTAGCAATAGAAAAAAGAACCTGAGAATGCGAACTACTTGTGGGGATTTTTTTTTCAGTTTGTGGTCTAGACTCTTCTCACGTTCAGAAGCAGGAAAGAGAAAATGATTTATTTTTAAATCGTTTGTGAAAAAACAATAGGTTAGCATTTTCAGGTTTTTTTGTTCGCCATTGTAAATCAACTTTAGTTCAAAATAAACCAATATTTACATGTAACAGAATACATTATTGTACTGTATGTCACTGACTTTCATGCAGGCTGTAAACATTACACACCCTTGTCGCCTGCTGTATGAAGGCAAAGTACGTATGCTACTTGTTAGTTACAATCAACTTTACTTATTCTTGTTTCTAATCCCCTATATATTTATTTTCCTGTGCATACAGTGATACACAAACTCACACATGTACAATACCTGCCAATGTCTCTAGCAGTTTGTTCTGTGGGACAGTTGACAAGCAGCACAGAGTGATATCCAGCCACATAGTATCCTGTGACAGCAGAGTGAATCTGGATACACAGTGTTTTCAGCACAGGGTAGAGTGCACAAGTCAGGACTAAAATCTACACATAAATAGACACAGGCAAAAAACAGGTGGACAAAACAGTAAAATTAATACAGTTTAATATGATGCACTAAAATATCTGCATTTCTAGAATGTATGCACATTTATTAAATTATTTTCCAAGTGAAGATAAATAAAATGCAACATGGTATACATGTACTGTAACATTTTCCTGAACACCTGTAATTTGTGTAATTGAAACAAACTGATGTAAATATTGGGGACACATCTGCCAATATCTGTAATACTGTAATCGATTTATTATTCTCCTTCATGCATGTACAGTATTATAGTAATATAAGAATTGTGGGTCACTCATATACCCTATTCAGAAGATCCACTGACATGTATTAATTTTTATCTGCAATTATTTACTTTTATTTTAATGTTAGGCTACAGTAGATTATCTTGGTGCTTTAAAATATTATATTATGAGATTTTCCTGCTGGAAAAAAAAAAAAGCTAAAACCAGCCCAGACTAAGAAAAGAGAATTAGCGTTAAAAATAAATTGCGAAATTTACTGTCTCCAGCCCATTTCCATCAAACAGGTCTTTTACCGATAAATTGGGGCGTGTGATGACGTTATCCTTAAAAAAAAAAAAACAAATCAAGTTCTAAGAATTTAAGCCTAAATTTTATTGTGTCGAAAAATGCCCTTAAGACGCCCTTAGCCTATTACTAAATTATGGAGGCCTACATAAAAATAACACGTTTTCATTAAATTTCCATAACCTGGTGCAATTGTATATTTTATTTATTTATTTATTTTGTTTTTCTAAATTAAATTTATTAGACTGCATTGGAAATAGGAATGTTAATTTAGGATACTGTATTATTAACCGATAAGATTAAGCTCAACTACAAGTAAATTAAATTGGAATTGATACTTGGCAACACCACGCCGATAGGCTAATTCTGTCATGTGACACTATATTTATTTGCTAAAGCACTTTTTCAGGACAAAAGGTTTTTCCAAACCATTTTGTGACATTCGAAGCATCAATATAGATGTTATGCACTAAAGTTAAACGGAAAAATACTGTCCACATTTACAAAATTCTTTCAATAGCTAGCATTTCCATAATCGGAAAAAAAAAAATTTGAAGCGCTAAATATTTTTTATTTTTTTGCAAAAACGCCTTGGATAGAAACCTGGCAACTGTTTGGTTACAAACTATTTGGAACAACCCGAATTCTTGCAGAATTTAAGTGAACTTTCCCTAGCTGCCAGACACTCAGTTGATCTTGATTAAGAATTACTGCTGAATGCACAACCGCATCTTTCACCACCACAGACTTAAATACGCATTATTGTGCTCGATTTTAAAAGAACAGTGCGGGATTATCCTGCGATGACCTGATAACAGATTTGGCACAAGAATGCAGTGTGCTTGTTCAGCTCTTTGAGAAACATGGCTTGCTATTTAGTTCAGAAGCTGGAATTGCATTTAAAGCTAGCCTACCAGTTCACATCATGACTCTTTCTTTTGACAGCTTTTATATTATATTTTAATAACCTGTCAGCTAATTATTAAGTAACGGGACTATTTTGGTGCTTCAAAGCAGTTCAACAAGTTTGCGCACTAACGGCAATCAAGTTTAAAAAGCACGTCAACAGTCGGTAATGTTCAACTTGCTAAGCACGTGCCGCATAAAATCTCTCAGTATAAATGTCACGTATCGAGAGGAATAAAACTGGATTTACCACGCAAAAGACAACAAATCCCGATCGAGGAACAGCCGAAGTCATTATGTCCTTGGGATACCTCTGGTACAAGCAATCCGTTTTGTTCTCTTGCATAATTATTTCACAACACTACTGTACAAGTTACATGGCCGGTGAAAGAGCAGGCTACTGTACGCTTTTTATATGAGGATCATCTCGGCAGGTGTTCAGCAGGTTCATCTCACTCGCATCAAAGTCTGTCGGACAGTTTGGATAGTCTTGGCATTTCCCACAGCGGCTGCGTGTTGCGCTTGATGCCGATTGAGTGACGCTCATATCCGGATACCGGGGCTTCCAATCAAGAGCGGTGCACGGGTCTCATCATAAGAGGATTGGAAACCTAATAAACTTAAGTGCTGCTTCTGGCTGTTGGTAGTTTGTTATGGACTAAGACATGAACGGTGGCTTTTTCGGTTGTTTAAATTCATCTTCTAAAGAATTCATGTTTGTTTACAAAACCTCGAAACTGCCCTAACCTGTAATTCATATACTGTATAACTGAAAAATAAAACATTAAAGAGGTTAGATATGAAAAGAAGAAAAAATATATATTGCTACAAAATATACCCGTATTGTTTTGTGGTCCAGCGTAACGTAAAAATCATAACACTGGGTGGCGATACAAATATATTTGGGGGAAAAATGTAACACTAATTACCAGACGATGAACTTCCTTTAACCACCTCTAGATGTCGCTATGTTGTTGATGTTCTATAGGCTATAGGGGTAAAGTGGTGTAGTATTGTTACATTACCTACTTTTGCTTTTACATACCAAACTTAATTGTTCACAGAACAATTGCCAATGAAACTGATCAACAGTTTTTTTTATTCAGCATATTTAGCAAAAAGGTGGAAAATAAAAATCCAGTTCACTTTTTTCAAATTAGTGAATAATATTGGGTAGGCCTATATTAAGCCAGTTAAAACTTACTACTATTATTATTTTATAATTCAATTCAAGCATAAGAGCCTGTGTCAACAATAATATACAGTACAGCACAAATACAGGGCAACTGATTTACAGACCTCGTGGACTAAAATAAAGTGTGACATTTAAAGTGTTAACAATTGCTGATGCCTGCTGTAATTTATTTTTTCTCATATCAGCAGCTAGGTTTCTTTGTGACTCGAAAATAGACAGAAACATGGAAAGTATTTGACGACTGTGTATCTGGTGGTCTTTGAGGCCCACATATGCATGTATCTCACTCAAACCACTGACCCAAATTCAGCCTCAGTCTACCTCCCTTTTTGAATTAACTAGGTTTTCAGCCGCATGTTTTATACATAAAAACCTAAAAGGTAGAATTACCCTGCTGTGTTTTCAATATTTACAAAAATTAAAACATTGTTGAAGGTAGTGGCTATTTACACTAAGTGCAAATAGTGCAAATAAATGCAAAGACCCTCTAATTCTATAGCAATTGCTAAACGAATTATATTCTTAAAACACTTTACCATTTTAGAATTGCAATCTTTCCAATTACTAGCTGATTGTTTTATGAGTTTCGAATAACTTTGGTTAAAAGCATCTGCTTTTATCTGAATGTCTAAATGTAAATAGCGATGTATTATTATGAAAGTAGCTGTGTTTATTTGTGAAGTTTATTTAAGGCTGGATATTTACACTTGGTGTAAACAGAATTTTTTTGTTGTGCAATTTGCTTAAAGAAAAACATTCACACACACATACAGTAAATACACAAAATTATATATATATATATATATATACACATATTACTCTAAAATAGCTAAAGTTAAACTGAGGTTTTATCTATGCACAATAATTCAGAGGGCGGAAATCACATTGACAGTTACATATGCCTCACCCACAAGCACCATCACACATGTGGCCAGCATGAAGGTTTCTATCACATCCCTCAGTAAGTGATTTCTTCTCATATTTTTTATTTAAAGAGATATATTCCATCTGTAGTATAAATACTGGTTTCTGAATAACTATGCAGTTTTTAATTCCTCAGTAAAAGGATTTTCAGCAGCCTTATTTTTTTCTGTGAGTAACCCATTATTTCTGTTTGAATGTAGTTGCACTGAGTTGCATTTACTGGAAAGTCTCTGGAAAGGTGGTGGAGATGGTGGTCAGGCCTGGAGAAAATGCAACTCTTCCCTGTGACTGTGAGATTATCACGGGACAGGAGATTTATTGGATCAGGATGTGCTCTCCACAAATCCAACCACCTCTGATCATCTCTGCATACAATAGCATATTACAACCCATTCCAAGATTTTCTGTGCTCTGGAACAAAGCTTCAAACTCCAATGACTTATTGATAGAGAACATTACTGCAGCAGACCTTGGTCTCTACTATTGCTCAAGGGTGGAGAAAAAGCCTATTGAACTGAACGGCATATCCTTCGAGAAGGAAGTGCACCACACTGGACATACTCTCATAAAGCTAACATACGGTTCACCTGGTAAGCTTATTTCACACTGCAAACAATGTAAAATCAAGAGCAATGTATAATCTGCTGGAGTACACCATGAATGTAGAAAATGTATTGACCTAAAACACTTTAAAAAGGAGAGAAGTTAAAGATGCTTGCATACATTGTTTACTTTTTGATTTGTTGCCAATAAGCTGGGTATCATAGTTTCAATCTCTTGCACTTCTGAGATATATACTGAGATATGGCTCTGCATTTATCATGGTGCCAGCAACATAAAAGCACAAGTTTAATTCCCAGGGAATATAAACGCACACACAAAAATATAGCCAAATTCAAAATGCAAACAAACATAAAACGTTGGCAGCGGTGGTTGGTAGAAAAAAGTCTGAAATTTAAATTTACAAAACAAACAAACAAAATATAATACACAATAAAATACACAAACAAATAAAAAACAAAACACAATAAAATCTAAACTTATTTATTATCAAATAAATAAGTAAAACTGATAAATAAATTGAAACTAATAAATCCAATAGCCCTGTTCTTACTATAAGAATATATACTGCTATACTAATAATATATTAAAGGTGCACACAGTTATGGATGTAAATAAAAACACCATCATGGTAACAAACATGAAACTAATTCAACTGACTGATGCCAAAAACTATAAACTATAAAAATTGAAGGAATGTCATTTGAATTTTTTGTTTGCTGTAAATTGTAAGATCACATGTTCTTTTACATAAAACAAAAATAATACCATAATGATCTCATGAAAGTGCGTATAAATAGTACACAGAATAACAACAAAAACTAGGCAAAGAGATACGCAAAAATGGATTATAAAAAGGTTTTGTTTAAGCAGCGTTGAGGTAATTAAACACAGAGATGAATGCCAATGTTTAGTAGAAAACAATATTATACAATTATATTAGCCTATACAATTAATTCTACATATTTCTGATGCAACTATCTACCTGTATTATACAGATATTCACATTAACAATACCACAAGTCAAGAGCCACTTGGTGATTTTAGAAGAATGATTCATTATGCATCAGAAATAAAAAGGTACAAAAACGTTGACAGTGGTGGGATCTTTTCGAAGGTGCCTTTGTAAATATTGCTATCTATTGCTATCTAAATTGTAAATATTGGTATGTAAAAGAAACAAAAAGTGTACATTCTGAAAAGATACCACTCCAGCATTTTCTGAGAGGATGAGGCAACCAGATTTCAAATAAATGTAGGTCATGTCCCTGTTTCATTCAGAATTTGCACAGGAAACAAATCACTGTTCTGAAATGGATTATAAAGACGTCAAACGCTCGAAGCTAAAATGGCAAATGGAGGTCAGAGATTCTGTGACAGCAAACCCTCTGCTTTGAGCGTGAAGCTGTAACTCTAGCGCAGTCAATAAAACTAAATAACTACTTCATTTAGTTAAGCTAATTCAGCAGTGTGGTCATTAATTAGCGTTTATTCTCCCCCTCAGAAAGCCCCTCTGATCTAGTCTGTGACTGTGTGCAGTGCTGGCAGATTCTGCAAACAGTGTGTCCCGCATGTTCTCTTCTCTCTGCCATTTTGGCTTTTGTTTGTGCCTACAGATGCTGCTACAAAACAGGTGAGATTTATATGCAATTTAACAAATTAAACTAGTTAAACTAGTCAGCTAGGTATGATCCAGTTTATTCTACCTTTAGTTCTATGTGTGAGGGAGTCATATATTTAAGAAATGCCATAAGAGATAAGCCTCTAATTCTGCCATTCATCACAGTGCTGAAGGAGTCTGAAGGTCGTCAAAGCAGTTCTGAGACGAGAAGACAGCTGAGCCAAGAACAGGTAAACTCAGCAGCCCACAAATATGCAGAAAAGTGCAGATGTTGCACATTTGTAATAATTTTTCAGCACAGCACAGTCAGCAAACAGAAAACAAAACTAAACAAACCTGTACTGTATTACACGGCGCGTTAGTCTTAATTTCCTGCTTCCTTTGAGAAGACAAAAAGAAAGTAGGTACAAGAAAAACAATTTTCATCTAGATTGTATTTCATGCAAAGTCAAAATTACTTCATTGTATTTGAAACTTTTATATTTTCTTCTACCATTTGTAATGAAGCAATGAAGCATTTGTTTAAACCCATAATGGTACAAAAACTGATTATCCACTTATAAAGTATATAAAACATTTCTACAGGATGTCCCAACAGAGGTTTGCTACGCATCACTGAACATCCCTAAACGAGGATGCAAACGGACAAAGAGCAACCAATTGCAAAGCTCTGACTTCGCTGTATATGATGGTATAAAAATGCACACTTAGGTAAATGATCTCATACATTCGGCTGCTCAAATACCACAGCTAACCCAAGGTTTGTCAAACATAAATGACCAAGAAATACTGGATAAATACACACACACATACATATACATATACTTTTATTTGTAGAATATAAATTGTCTAAGAAAAGGCAACAATGTTTATGTGTATATTTTGTTTCTCTGTAATGATCTGGTGATGGGCATCTAATGTGTTGGAATATTAACACACAGCTTACTTTAGTCCCATTTGTTTGTGTTTTAAAGAGTTGTTTCACTTTCATAATTTAAACATTTATTTGATTTGCATATTCTTATATATGTGCTTTTGAAAAGAGTATTTCAGATATACACAAGTGTTTTATTTCGTAATCCTCCAAAGATTACCGATGGCTTGTATTTGTTTTCTTCTGTGCAAAAAGGAGAAAAAATATTTGACATCTTTGTTTTGCGAATGAAACCTCAGATGCGTGTGATAACTTTCAGATCCCATTTCACTGACCCAATTTCAGCTGCTGACTTCCTTCATCTTATCAGATTTGCAGCAACAAATGTTTCCATTAAAATGCTTTTGAGATGAAGTGCAGTAGTTGTGAGACAAAATTATATATATATAATTACATATCTTAAAGATATGGTATTTTATATTCAAAGTTCACTACATTTAAAGATATTATCTTAAAGGGCAGATACAATAAAGAGCAGACACACAAAAAGGAGGAATGAATGAATGAATGAAAATGTCAGTTATTGTTTTATAGTTTTTATCATCTGTAATCTGACTTTCCATTCCATAACACATGAAGTCTTCTGTGGACATACAGTATCATTCTATACTAACAAATATACTGTAAAGTTTTATTAATATTACCAGCTCAAATTAATTACTTTATGATAAATGTAAATGTATACTGACCAGATAAAGATTGTATGAGCTGCTTCTCAAACATGTGAAATAAACACGAACTGTTTTCAAGCACTTTTGCTGTACTTATTGCTCAACAATATGCATACTGTAGACATATGCTAATATTCAATTCCTCAATTTATTAAATATGATATTTTATTTTACACAGATGCTATCCCTTCTGACTTTGTGTAACTGTAGTATGTCTTTTAACCCTCTATGGGAGTAATTGCGATTTTTGTAGCTCAAAAAAAATTGACTGTACATGTGACATGCATTTAGGAATAAAATCACTTTCCAAAATTAGTTTTCTTCATCTGACCTTTGACCTTTGTTTTAGGGATACTTCATTTATATCTGACATTGTCCCATTACAGTCAATTATTTTTGCCAAATTGACTGGAACTTCATACAAAATCAAATGCGTTTTCACTGTCTAAAAAAAAGGAAAATGTCTTAATGCTTCAAAAAATATTTTTTTTCTTGTGCTGCTATATTTGATTTGGAACTCAAACAAGAAACTGTCTAAAACTTGACACAAATTTGGATACGATTTCACTGTCTGCATTACAACAAAAGCATTACAACAACTTTAACATTGTGTTTCATCTTGGAATTTCAAGTCTTAGCACAAGTGATTCAACAAGACTCTTCTTTTTCTGTGTACTCCACACATCCCACATGTCAGTAGATATGGACTTGTGCAGTCATGATTGGAGAATTGATGTATGTCAGTTACGCCAACAATAATGCCAACAGACACTGGCATCTTTCCTGACCTCTGGTTGTTGCATCACATCTTTCAAACTGGCATACAATAATATATACAAATGCCTGACTTCCACAAAAGCCTATTCTTCATCGGTGCCCTCACACTTATTGCTTCTATTCTCATTAGCCCTCACAAAATTTGATTTATTACCACAACCTGATCAAGCGCTCATACCACTATCAATATGAATAATTTTTTTTCATTTTACAAAAACGAACCTAAAACACGTGCATAAAGGCTATTATACAGCCTGCCGATGCTTGTCAATAGTGCCAGCTACTCAAAATATGCATCCCATAATAGGACATCAGTTATGCATGTATAATACATTTAGAGGAGACTTCATTTGACATCACAAAAAAAGAAAAAAATGGTTTAACGTTAT
Source organism: Enteromius trimaculatus (assembly GCA_032361065.1). NCBI lineage: Eukaryota > Metazoa > Chordata > Actinopteri > Cypriniformes > Cyprinidae > Enteromius > Enteromius trimaculatus. The sequence continues at coordinate 7,807,134 of JAUMHP010000046.1, forward strand.
AATTGTATTTTAAATGCATTTAGAAATGATACATTTAGAAATGACGCTACTCCATAACAAGCATTTTCTTGTGTAAAAAATATTGGAAAAATTACACTCTTACATGCTAGCGCTTAAATCTAAAAATACCTAAACTTAATAATACCCAGTTCCTTTCTTTCTTTTTTTCATATTTGTCAAAATAAGTAGATGGTATGCTGTAGCCTACGTTTTTCTTTGTTTAACGAGGTGTACGATATACAGGATTAAACCAGAAATATACACGATAAACAATAAATAAATATTTTTGTAGACTGATATGCCTACTATCCCTCAACCACTAGGTGGCACCAAGTGTCCACAAAAAAAATAGAAAAAAAAAAAAATAAATAACTTCAGCAACTGTTACTCAGGAAAACAAGCCTGATGGCAGTACATGGATTTAGATTAAACTGAAAAAGGAGAAATCACTGAAGGAAGGGTTAAATTAATTACACAAACGCTTTGTCTAAATTTGAATGGTTTTGCATATTTTTCAATAATTAGTCTACTCAGGAAAATGCAGAAAGGAGCGCTGCAGATCTGGGGTGGAGGGATGAGGCAATGCTTGGCTTTGCAAAACAAACCAATCCATCATCCTTTTTTCGTTTACACCTCCCCTCTCTCCGCACACCCCAGAAAGACTCTTCGAGTCAGTCTCTCAAACTGCCACATGAAAGCAGATGACCAAAATAGCAGAGGATTGACTAAGAGGGATGGAAAAAAAAAAAACAGAAAGAATTGGGATAACTGGAAAAGAAGCAACAGAGGGTGGAAGAAAGAAAGAGACATGGAAAAAGGGAGGGGATGAGAGAAGGAGAGCGCAGACAGGAGGTTTTTTGATCTGTCGTGTCTCTCAGCAGGAGGGTGAGATGCTAAGAGACTTAACCGGGGCTCAGCGGCCACTCCTGTGGCGTGTTTGCAGGGAGGAAGAAGAAGAAGGAGAAAAATGATTTGACTTTCAGTTTTAGTCATTCCTTTTTAAACTTGTCCAATCGAGCCTTTAAAATTCACCAAGAGCCTTGTAATGAGATCGCAGGTCTAAAATAAGACGGATAAAGAAAAGAAACATGAATAAAGAGCGCTGCTGCTACTCGCTCAAGAGGAAGAGGAGTTTGAGGAGACCGTTTATACGCACCTTCACCGATGCCTCCACAGAGTGTTCCTCCCTCCACTGTGCATCAGAGAGAAAATACAGGCCGTAATTACTCAGAGCATATGGGAATGTTGTGCTGGATAGGAGGGAGAGAGATGAATGAGTAGGTGTATTATGGAGCTTGAAACACATGGAGGCTTCCTCCAGTGGTGCGAGGGCCACATCCATCATCTCCAGCCCCAGTTGAGTGTGCTGTTCCCTGGTCGCATACAGTGGCAGACAGCCCTGGGGTTCAGTGGAAATCCAAGCTGGAAATGCCAGAACATTTCAGTTCAAATTGCCCACATTGCTTTACCCGTACTGGAAGACAGAGCAGATAGAGGTGAAAAAAAAAAGAATATGACTGTGTAGCCTGGTCAGATATACTACAGCCAATGGAATGCGAAGATGAAAATATCTATGACAGTCAATTATTAATTGTTTGACTAAAAGCGCTGGGCTTTTTGTGGCATTTATTACAGATTTCTTTCTTCAAAAGATGCATAACCTCAGGAATATGACGCACACTGTGGGCTGCGTCTGTGAAATAAAAAAAATAGAAGGAAACCAGAAATGCCCATCCTGTTCAGAGCCGATCTGCTCATTTCTGTCTTTTTCCAACCGACGCAATTCCGGCTCACTCCTGGGCTTTGAAGTACAATCCTCACTTTCTCCACCTGGCAGCCAGCAGTATTACACAGTGCAGCTTTTCTGGGCTCTTCTTGTTGATTCCACTCACAAACACAAACCTGCACGTCTAGCCAAACAAGCTTATCCAACAGGATTGAGTGGAGCTGGACATTATGGTTTTAATTATGCCAAGCGAACAATGCCATCTATAGAAAAGGACATGCATTATTCATTTTTTCCCTCTTGTTGTGGTGTGATACAATTAACGTCATCATGATCTTAGTTTGACCTTTAAAACAACAAAAGGTATATGTGCTATTTTTAATCCAAAATAAAGCATTTATGTCATGTTTCTGCAGGTGTCTCTCAAAAGTCGGATGCCTTCTTGCAATTATTTTAATGGCTTGCCAGCAGATAAGATGAGTTGTCTTACACTAATAAGCTAACCTTTAGTAATTGGGTACTTATGTTTATGGACCTGTACTCGCTGTCAGATCGATGGGTCAAGAATCCAACTGATTGGCTAAAATTACAGTGACCGGATATCTTTGTATACCTTGTGGAAAAAGACTTTTTTTTATGCTAAAACACTAGAACAACAACTACAAGCATGGATATGCGTTGTGATAGTCCAAAAATGGCGAAAGATGTAACTCAGGGGAGAAGAACGGTTGAGTAAATTATGTTATTTTTGTTTTCTTTGTGCAATTTTTTTTTATTTTTTATTATGTTTCTGTTGATGTCTGAGGAGGGTCAGATAACTCGGTGATTTCATCAAAAATTAATTTGTGTTCCAGGAAAGACAAGACAAGGGTAAGAAATTAATGACAGAATTTTCATATTGTGGTGAACTATCCCTTTAAGCCATGATCCCGAGAAAACAATGAAGAAAAAATAATGAAAAATTGTACATAGTCTCTTATGGCCATGCCTATCACTTTGGAGAGCTCAAGATTTACAGATGACAAATAGAAAACTTTGGAGAAGGGTTATGTCTGGTTTATCTTTTCCTCCTGAGTATAACTGACAGAGACTATCACAACCATCTGGTGCTTCCAAACTACTAGAAGTAGATAGGTGCATTGTGGGAGTTACCCAGAATGCACTGTGGACAGAGTAGGAGAAGTGCTTAGAGAGAACACAGCAAGAAAAATGAAGGAGCTGGAGCAGGGAGGAGGATGGTGTGATGGAAATGTAGCAGGAATATAATCAAGACTGATGCAATCATTACTGTTGGCATTGTTGCACATCACAACACACAAATACTCCAGTAAACATACTGAAAGGCGACATGATTCACATGGAGGGTGAGTTCAGGGGAATGTAGGTGTCTATGCTCAAAGCAGACTCAGGGCTAACAAACAAACTAAATCCGCAGCTCAAGTGCCAGCCTTCTCTTCTTCGCCCAGCCTCGGCCTCGTCAATCCCTCCCTCTTTTTCTTTCTGCATGCTAAACAGCCTCAGGTTTAATTGTCCCTGGAGTGGGTTTTCAGCTGTTCATTTATAATGCAGAGAGGCTTTGCCAGGAACTGATAACCTTTACATCAGTACAGAGAGAGGGAAGAAAGAGAGAGAGCCAGAGCAGAAGGAGGAATAAATGAATGAACGGATACAGAGGGAGAAGAAAACAACAGAAGGGGCGAATCCAAAAATGAGAAAGCCAAAAGAATTGTGCAAGGGGTGAAATGAACAAAGAGACATTATTAGTATGTGCAGGGCGTATGGATCTCAATATGAACAGGGCAGAGAACGAGACGGGTGATTAAAGAAAGTGTGCGTGCGCGTGCGTGTGTGTTTCACACATTGGAAGGGAAGAAATTCAAGGTAAACGGTGGCCAGGTTTGCATCAATAGACACACAGGCGGAAAAAGAGCAAGGAGATAAATGACAAATGAGTGTGTGTTTGTGAGAAAGAGATAGATGTGCGGTGTTGTGAGCCGGACTTCACTCCTTCCGTGTTTGGGAGAGAAATCAATGGTAATGAGGGAGACTAGCATGGCAGTGGAAGCTGATAACACGAAAGCGGTTCATGGTTAATGGAATAATGACAAGCCCAGGTAACCACACTCCTAAAGAGGAGTATGATAAAACAGCAGGGTGCAAAGGACCATAGAAAATTGGATTCGAGAACATCTGTGGTGAGAGAGGGAAGTCTTGCATGGCTTCCAGAGAGGTTTCATGAATGCACATGCGCATCCTGATTTTGCTGAGTCTTGACCATATCCCTACACCTTAAACATGAGTAATCCCTAAAATGAGAGGAAGTTATAGATGAATGGTACTGATGTATAAACACCCAACACTAAGCCTAAGCTTCTCAAAGTTCTTCAAAGCTGACTGGTTAGTCACAATGTTGCTCCAGGGTGAGCAAAGATGCTGATCTAGGAACATGTCACACTTGGTAAAAATTGGGTTCTGTGAATGGGAACAGTCACACAAACGCAGAGGACAACACAGATATTAAGAAAACAAAATGTGACCCTGAACTAGAGGGTCATACATTTTTGAAATTGAGGTTTAAATTATCTGAAGGCTGAATAAATAAGCTGTCCATTGATGTATAGGACAATATTTGGCAAAGATACAACTATTTCAAAATCAAAGTTGTCCAAATGGTGCCCTTAGCAATGCATTCAGTATTACTAATCAGAAAATAAATTGTGATATATTTACAGCAGGAAATTTACAAAATATCTTCATGGAACATGATCTTTAGTTAATATTAATGCTTTTTTTTGTATAAAAGAAACATCTATACTTTTGACCCATACATAGTGTTGTTGGCTACTGCTACAAATATACCCATGCTAATTATGAGTGGACACAATGAAGATATCTTAATGGAATTCAACTTTGGATATCATCCTAAATATCTATTTTATTGGCCAGTCATGTTTAATGCACTCATATGAGCTAAACAGCTTTACCAAGATGACTGACATGACGTAAGTCGATATCCTTTAAAGTAGTTTCTACAAACACATTTTGAGAAAGTACTTTAAAAATGAAAAATCCCCACACGGTATAAGCACTGTAGTGTTTCATAGACTGAACGAGTGTATGTTTAGACCCTGTTAGCACTCCACGTCTAGTGCCTGGTCTCAAAGCATGTCTGAGATTGTCTGTTTGCTCATGCTAATATTTGTGTGCAGTTCCATCTACCCATCACATACCGAGAACGATCCCTTGCTCGTTTTCTTCAGTCTTGCTTTGAGTTTCCTCTCTCACTTCGGAAAAAAGACAAACAGAATGAAACAAAGAGAAGACAGGGAAATAAAAGGAGAGAAGCAGATCAAACGAGTGTTTGCTCACTGCTGCTGTATTGCAGGTTTCTTCTCTCCTCGGAGACTCTCAGCCCAACACCCCTCTGTCCTCCGATTTCACTGCTCTCTGTCTCTTGCACACATTCCTTTCCCCATCATGTTAAATATTTATCCAGTACTAAAATCTTCAACACACACACACACACACACACACACACACACACACACACACACACACACACACAATCATCTAAAGAGAGGTGATGAGCTCAACTAGATATAGGAAGTTTTTTTTGACAAATGTGAATGCATTAGGAAAATGTTTGTCTTTCATGGCACCTACAGGTGTGATATTCATATCCTTAAATGCAATATATGTGTGAAACAGCCATGTGTTTACATCAAATACTCACCACTTCATGTAATTTTAAACGAATGGTTGCACACCAATGTATTCGCCATAAACCGTTTAGTTTGCCAGCAGACCGAAACATGTTCACAAAATGACTGTTTATTATTTCCTAAATGGCATCACATATGTGCACTCCTCCTTTTAGTTCTCTATTAAAACAACCCCCCACACTCTCTCAGACACAAATACACCTTCTACATCAAAGCCTTCATTTCCCACATTTCTCTCAGGAGGGTGTCTTTGCTCTACTGATGGGCAAAATGGGGGCAATGGAGCTGTATGTCTCCAGTGGGTGTCTCCCCTGATGGACTTTCAGAACAATCTTTTTGTGGGGTTAAAACACCTCAGGGACAAATTCCATTACAACAAGGCAGACGTTAGCCTCTGGGCTCTAAATGAAAGACAAAAACAACAAAAAAAATTCAAAAAAACAGTGCAGAAGGTAATAAATAATTCCCTTTGAGACATTCTCATGTCCAAACAAAATACAAACAGCTATAACAGGTTGCGCCACAGGCGAGTTTTGGAGTTGGTAGATCTTAAACCTTGACAGACAATATGCTTTCACACATACAGCCTTATCCTTAAAGGGATAGTTCGTCCACAAATTAATCATTTGAATTGTCATTTACTCATGCCATAAAAACATGTAGGATTTTCTTTTATATGTGAACCACACACAAACACGCAAAAGAGGTATTTTGAAGAATGTTTTAACTGCTTTTCTGTCTATACAATCCAAGTCAGGGGGATCCATCTCCATTCACTAAAGACAAAAACACAGAGACCTAATGTCTTCTTTTGGTGTTCTTCATATAATAAGGCAATTGTGACTTTTATATTGCAGTTTTCAGTGTCTCACATTTCTGGGTTTATATCTCACAATTCAGGCTTGAGAAAAACAGAGTCAGAATTGCAAGATGTTAAAGTTCCTCTATAGAATGTCCAACCTGATCTCACAGAATTGCATGAAATAACCACAAACTCTTAATGCATAATTCCGTGTTAGTGTCACGTAATCATCGAAAATTGCGTGATGGGCTCACGTAAAAGATTACA
>JAUMHP010000046.1:7813750-7832496 GCA_032361065.1 Enteromius trimaculatus
AATCCGTGCGTGGATCACGGCTGATGCCTGTCACTGAATTACATTGTAATCTTTTACGTGGTAGTTTCACGCAATTTACGGTCCTTACGTGATACTAACACGGAATTATGCATTAAGAGTACGTGGTTATTTCACGCAATTGAGTGAGATCAGGTTGAGAATGTCATTTTGAATAGTGTCTTTCATGCAGTGTGAGACGTAGTATGTACACGCAAACAATCTGGAAAGTGCACAAAAAATTAAGTTATTGTCACCATAAAGAAAGATTTGATTCTGAACAGCATAAGTGAGCCATTAGGAATTCAAATCCCACCACTGTTACAGCTACACATCACAGTAAAACACATTTGCATAATGCGCACACATGTTATATGTTGGGCGACTGCGAGTGCTCTCAAACTCTGCATTTTACTTACGACTGTTTCTTGGAGAGTTTATGGCGGGATTCACAAACCGCTTGCTCTTAAAAAAAATGGCTCAGTACCCAGTTTATTTGGACCAGCTGGCTCCACTGAATCACAACAATGATAAATAATAGATGTTTATATTTTAAGCGTTGAAAATATGGAACAATGGCAATGGGCATATGTTTTCTACACGTGTTGTACGTGGTACATTAAATCACAACAGGCTGAGCCATCTGACCAATCAGATCAGAGTATGATTAGGTAAAGAGGGGTTTAGAGAGACTAAATTTTAAGAACGCTCGGAAAATGAGGTGATGTTAAATGCATATTTTGAGAAAACGAAAGCAAGTTTGACCTTGCATGCATGTAAATCTATTGTAGGAGACTCCCAATATTAGGAACCTCTAAAAATGGCATAATAATTGCAATTCTAATTATAGAAGTAAATGAATAATTATTGTATTTTTCTGAGTTGTTGCTGTGTGAGTCCAAAAATGTGCATTTTGAGCACATATGATTGGATGCTTTGACGTAAGAGTTTTACTGTCAAAGAAATTGAGCCAATCGAGTTCTGAAGAGCTGATACAATTACTGATGCCATTTAGTAGCTGTAAGCCTGTGTCACAGGAACTGAAACTTATGATTTTCTACATTGTGGAGAGAAATGTTGTCAAATTGGATAGACATTAAAAATGAAAAAGCTTTTCTGTAAAACAGCTGCATTTGTGAACAGAAGATACACGCCATCATTTTTGTATCATTTCCCGGGACAGGTAATCTGGCAATTTTACTGTAATTTAACAGCTTTCAAATGTGAAAGTGGATTATAAATTTGGGTTTCAAGTTCACATACATTTTAATAATAGAAATGCCAGAGATGCAGTGCATACCAGTACTCCTGAAATACCACTTAAAGAGACGGACATAAGTGTTGGATAAAATGCAAATCGAAGTTTGGAATAAATGAGAAATAATATTTATAATATTTATCTTTGATGTTGGCCCAGACCATATACATTCGGTGTATCACAGTCAAACTCCATTAGCGCAATGAAAAATGTTGTAGACTGCTAATATTGCAATATAACAGCATGTGTGGTATCACTCTGAGAGGGCCATCAGGTTCTTGTTATGTGATCAGCAACAGAGAAAAGGGAGGTTTTCGTTTTACATGTTAGCAATGCATAGAAGTCTCTCTGCATGAGTCTAGTGAACAGCAGGAAGTAAATATGTGGAGGCGTACAGTGTGTACTCAAACAAAAGTTCAGCACATCGCTGTTCACTCGCTAAGCGTCTGCTTTACCTTTTACACCTGAGCATAACTGACAGAGACAATCGCAACCATCTGCTTGCTCCAAACTACTAGAAGCAGCTGCCCTCTCATAGACTCAGTTACCCGGAATTCACTGTGGGCACAGTCGGAGAGGGCATGAATGCTCAACATCCGTCGGTATGACACCAACAACCTCCCCTGCTTGCTTGTTATTTACTGTGTAGAGCTTGAATACATTTCTAGGTATTTAATAGAAGGAAGAGTCCAGGTTAACCATTAAATGATTTCTTTTAACGTTACTGCAAGTATCCTTATGTTTCTTTCTCCTGTAAAAAAGTATAAAAAGGCAATGATGGAACATGAATTACGTTGTACTGATAGATCCTTCGCCATATTCTCTGAGCAGTTTAGCACAAGTTTAAGTGAAAAGCATAGTGATGGCAAATCCAATGGACTGTGCTAACTGAGTCTTAATGGAGAGTATGAGAGGGCTGGTATGTGAACACAGCACATGTAGGTTAAGTGTGATTTATAAGGCCACTGATTGAGCATGTCCTCTCGGTGCACTTTCATTTAGGCCTACGAAACAGCAGAAGCAAGAAGCTAAAAAAGGCATTTCACAGTATAACAGGCTTTTTGAAACCTCATTGATCTTCAAATCAAACACATCCATAGTGTTTAAGTACATCAGGACTATACCTACATATGAGTAATCTGCAAATGGCAAAGGTTTCTGACATTTTCATCACTGTCACTCAGACATTCTACCTCAAGTACAAATATATAGAATTTCACTTTTTACTTGGTGTTAATAGCATCTAGCCTTATATTTGCACCTAAACAAGCTGCTATTTGTTGCTATACTTGGGTACCAATAATTTCTTTGCAGAGAATTTAACACCTCGCATGCAATCAACTATGACAATGACACTCAACATTATGATGCAGTTATTATCTTTGTACAGTTAAGCACGCAACTCTGCTTTTTAAATGAGCAAATATTTTCCTGATGTAAAAGGGTGCCGCCATTTGTTAATTTTATGGGTATAGCTTTCAGTCTCATCTGTGTCCAGCTATTTTTAGCTGTACAAAACAGTTTGTTTTGCTGCTTGATATTAAAAATTGGTATGTCCCATCATGTTATTTTAATGTGTTATTATGAACACACTGCTTTGTTTGCAAATAGTTTTAACGTTTACAGCACGTTGTTATTTTCCTCGTTAATTCCCAATAGCGTCTAACGAACCATAAACTTCACCCATAGGTTTACTTCTGCATTCAGGAAAAGGTTGGATAGGCTACGTGTACACTTCATGTCACTTCACAGCGAGAGAAGGTACAAAAAGTCCTCATTCACATGGAAATTGTAAGCCTCACTGATTTAAAGTGCAACAAAATGTCTACACCTGAATGTACACAACTTTCATTAAAAGTCTTTAACGTTGAGTAGTTGTTTTGTCCTTCATATGAGTTTTTAGCACAGCGGTTTATTAAGTTCTCGTATAAATATAGCCTTCCATGTCTGATCCAATTTTGTATTTGCCATCTATAGTCTGACTTCAAAAGTCATAAGAAATATGAAAAAAAATTTCACTTGTAAGTGTAACGTTTTCATCATTGCTATTTTCCTAATTAATATTAATGCAACAAGGCATTAAACGCTCTACTCAGCCTAAACACAAACAATTATTATTTATTAATATTTCTAGTTTCTAGAACAGAAGACAAACACAATCACAGACTTCTCTCTCAAGTTACTTTCTATTCCACATAAGATTTTCTATGTGATCTAATTTCAGTGAATTTTGGATTGCACTGCACTGCAGAACAGGACAAGCATTAAGATTACTCTGCCCCAGACTATCTGTTGCAATCTTCTTGCCACATTTACACTGTATTTTCCTCAGCAAATATTTATACATGCATTCATTTCAACATATAATTCATTCAACATGCCTAGTAAAAAAACATAAAAATGACAATTTAAAACATAGATATTTTTAGCATCATAAATACATTAAAACATTTTCTTGAATTCTTGGTATTCAAAAGTAGACTTTTTTATACATTATATTTAAATCATAAATTTCATTTTTTAAAATTTTACTGTTTTTACCTGTGGATAGTTTTTGCACTCTAGCAGTTAATAAACAGAACTGCATGCATCCCGCGAAAGAACATTCTAACCAATGCCTCTTCTTCACGCAGGAATGAGACCCGACAAAAGCCGACGAGTCAAGTCAAGTAGGTTTTTATTGTCATTTCAACCATATACAGTAGTACACAATGAAACGAAACAATGTTCCTCCAGGACCAAGGTGCTACATATGGTTACAACAAAAATAATAACAGGAAAAACTGACTAGCTAACTAAGAAGAGACATCAAGATTAACATAATAAAAATAAATTAACATTATAAATTTAAAAATATAACAGACTATCTATCTATTCTATCTAAAGTCCTACACAGAAAAAGACAAGACAAAGTGCGCGTGCAAATGTGCAGACAGTGACAGCATGACCGCATAATATGTTACAGCGCTCTGCGGTATTTAATTGGAGGTGGTGCAATGGGAGATTAAACATTTACCTGTAGGTAGCAGCGGAAAAAGTGTGCAAATAAACCAATATAGCGCAAAAGAGCAGTACCAGTTGGTATGTACAGTTTTTACAGTTTTACAGGGGAACACACCAAGTCGACGGTCGGCCGTTTGTACTCGTTGGCTTTTGTCGAGTCTCGTCGGGCAGTCGGGGAAAGTGAGAACTCTGATTGGATGCCTAGTTTTGCGAGTCAGTCAGTGCCGGAGAATTAGCTAAAACAACAGTCATAAAAACGAGTAAGCAAAAGAAGAAGGCACAAACAGAAGACTGTTCTAATATTATGTGATCTTACAAGCATTCAAATATGCAAATTTTATAATAACAACGTGAGCCACATGAAATTGAGTAAGTTATCAACGTTACTGTTACTGTCTTGTTTACCTTTCATATATCTGCGTTTATCTTGTATATCTTTTTTCAGGGGCCTGTACCATGAAGCCTAGCCAGGTAAGTTTAGGATTAGTTTGCACCAATCCTGGGTTTTAGGTACCATGAAAGAAACAAATGTTATGTTCAAGGTTATGTTCAGGGTTAGAGAGCTCAAAACGAAATTTGACCAATCAGCTTCCAGCAATTTGACACATGTCTGATGCAATAAAGCCACTCCCCCAGCTTCTCTTACTCCAAATTAAAGAAGGCTGCATAATAAAACATTGTTTAAAGACAAAAAAATCAGATTTTTTTTAGAATATTATTTTTAGAATTACTTTATTATTTATATAATTATTATCTCCTTAATCTATTACAGTTAGTTTGATATGCTTTTAAATTAATATAAATATAGATAATACAGCTTACTTGCAAGTTTTTTTTCCTCCTTAAGTTTCTCTCTTTCATTAAAAGATTGTTTCATCTTGCTGTGAAATCTGATTAAATTCCTCATATTGCTCAATTTTTTAATCTTTAGTAGTGAATATGACTCTCTCACAAGAATTGAATGAAAGTTTAAAAGCATGTGATTGGCTGCTTATTGCTGATGTCACACTTTCACGTGCACGTGCAACATTAACTCAGGATCAAGCCTGGGTTAACAAAGAAAGGTGATGAGCTTCATCATGGTACCAATAATGCCTGATTGCATCGGTTTGGATTTGTCAACCCAACACTAAGCCTGTAACTCTGAGTTTGTTTAGCCACCATCATGATACAGGCCCCTGGTTTCTCCGTTTGAACGTTGATTATTTACTATTGATAGCTGCTGATAACTCATCTAACGCATGCGCAGAGTGCACGTCTTTAGTTTGCCATCAGCTGTAATCTGTGCTGTGTTCTCGAGCCCACCTTTTTTGTCTGACGCTGCCGTCGGCTTTCATCGCCTCTAGTTGTTTGGAGTCAGCTTGGTGTGTATCGGCCTACTCCGCACGACCCCTGAATCCCGAATAAGCAATTATTATGTGTACCGTAATGATTCAGGATTAGACAAAAAGGTCCTTTGGAAGATGAATTCACGATGTGCTCGCTCCCTATGTACATTTTTACATAGTGTTGCTTTACAACATAAAACTGTCCAAGAGCAAAAACGGAAAGACAGATGTGTGTAAAGGTCAGTGGATTGTTTTCTCCTGATACAGTAGGTTAGATATCCTTGATCCAAGTGAAGAGATGCCACCACTAGATGGAGCTGGAAAACAGGTAAGTAATAGAAATAAATGACACGCTAAATACGATCAAAGTACTAAGAAAAAGCCACATAAAAGCTGAAGCAACTGTGCTGCAGCACTGGTGAAACTAATGCATCTTCCCTGTGCTGTAATGTCCCATAAACTCTTTGGTCTTTTCATCTCTTTGATCATCTCCGATGTCTGACTGATTGGAGGACTCTCTGACCTGCATCCATCTACTCCTACTTCACAGTAATCTCAATCTTAATATCAGCTATGTCTTCCTGCAGGAATTAGTTTTGATGGTGGTGAAACAAACACTCAAACCAGCAAACAGGGAATATTCTTTTTTACTTTTGGTAAGCTGACGAACAAACATTCTTCCAGTAGGCTAACATTAATAGAATACTCATTCAAGCTTATATAAGAATATTAATTTTAACATATTAGCCTTGTGTATATGAGGACATTGTAGGTAATGTCAACAGTAAAGGAGAGTACTGTACCTATGAGTCACTGTTCATGAAAGCAGCAGTTTTTCTTGCCTTTTTTCTAACTGACCTGAGGGAATGGGTTGGAAAAAGATATGGTTGGTGTGGGGGAGGACAGGTGGGCTTTGGACCTTCTCACACTCTTCCTTGCCCTGAGGTTGTTGAGAGAAGGCAGGTGAAACTCATAATGCGCTCTACAGATTTAATAATGTGCTGTGGCTTGTCCTTGATGTGGGCAGACGTGGCCCCAAACCAGACAGTGATTGATTAGGTGAGAATAGTCTCTATGATGGCGGTGTAAAATTCGATCAGTCATTTGATCCGTCTGTCATATCCAGCCATCTTTTAAAAACGTGGTTTTCAACTTAGGCTAACATGCCTCCTGGTTAGATAAAGGTTATCATCTAAAAAACGTGCAGTCAGGATCAGCTTGACACTGAGAGAAACCCGGCATTGTCAAAAAATCAGCCTCCCTGGTGTGTAGATGTGTGATGGACTAATTTAGACTAATAGGGCTTTATCTAGGCTCCATCTGTAGCACTGCTTTCATGCTATCAAACACTCCTTTTTTTCTCTTTTCTCTCTCCCACACACGTCACCACTTTTAGCTTACATGAAGGTGATAGAAATGTGAGGTAGACTCACGATTAGCTGCTGGTGACCTTGTATTATTTTTATTTTGCACAAAAAACCTGTCATCTAATATGTTCTGCAACGTGAGCGTGTGTACACAAAAAGCCTAAATATGCCATTTGCAAGGTCTCTGCATCTGAGGTGAGAAACCGCACAGCTTCATGACATGTCAAATAGTTCTAAACACATATGCTCACACATATTCACACAATCTCTATTAATACAAAATGAGCAGGTTGTATTAGTATAGCACTTTTCATAAAACATAACAGTAGTAAACAAACTCATTCTGACCATAGACCAAGAAGTCTGATTCCTATTAGGAGGAAAAAAACGGACTATTTAGAAGAGTATGTTTTAGCATTCATCGCTTAGTGACCGAAAAACAAAAAAATAACTGGTTGATCTTCTGTGTAGATTGAAAATGTAATAAAGCACTTAATGAAATTGAGTGCAATATGATGCAAGTATATATACTGTTTTTGACTGTAGAGAAATGGCTTGGGGGGGGGCTGGGTTGGATATAATATTTCATCACACTGATGAAAAATGCATCATCCTGGCCATTAGCCAAAGCATCTCACATATAATATTTATATAAAGGAATTTTTTTTTTTTGAGATTAAGTTTTACTATTTTTTGCTATTAAAGCAGCTGCGACTGGATTCTTGGAGAACGCTTAAACTTACTGTCCTTAAATGTGCCACAACTATCCCCATCTTGTTCTGCAATATAGACAAAGCTTAATTCGAATAGGCTCTAATTAAATTCCTATGCGAGATAACAGAGCTGCTATCAGAATCAGCGATCAAGTGAAAATTGAAAATGACAAATTTAGCTGCTTTTCAGGGTGTATTAGGAGCCCCAGAGATATAATTTCATGCCAAAGGTTATATATAATTCGTGTCATTCATTATTGCCTACAAAGCCTGATAAAGGTGCACCTTTCATTGCAACAGGATTAGCTGTGAAATCTGACAAAATCCTCTCTTGGATTAGTTGGTGACCTGAATATGCTCATGTTTGCCAACTAGTGGGCTTTTCCTAGGATTTTCCATCTGGTTAAAAGCCAAGTTTAATCAATATTTCAGATAAAAGAAATGTGACTGCGATTTGTATAGGAAAGGAGAAAGTGCAAACTGGAAAAGACTAGCTGCTTCAAAGTCTTCGGTTTATTGTCACTAGAGATAGCAACTGAACACCTTTGGTGTTGGAACATAAAATATCTGGTATGTAAATCTCGACTTGAGAAGTCTTGTATTGTCAATTAGTCCAGTCATAAAGCTTGTTTCTCCTTGTCCTTAATCATTAGCAGAAAAGGTTAATTAGAATGATAGACAGATTGGTGACTGAGGTGAGGTCTATATTTAGCATGACTAGCTCTAATCAAACATGGCAGTGTTCAGTCAGATGGCTTTAATTGTCCTTTCAATAAGGTTGATGCAACTAGGGAATTAAAACTTTTACCTGAGAATAATACCCGATCAAAGATCGTATTACTCAGCACACACGTCTTAGTTTACACACGATCGTGTCACACACAATTGTTAAAGCTCAAGAAGCATGTGGTGTAGCAAATACAAAATGCTGGTTGGGGGTTAATACCTTTTCTCAGTACTGCCTGCCTTGTGCATAATTACTGAGCATTTCCTTCTCAGATTGTCTTGACAGAGTTGACATAGCTGAAGCATCAGGTTGATGCACTTACGTCCTTATGTTGTAAGATTGAATAATCTTATATTTCAGAAATGTAGAGCTGGATGGTATCTTAAAATGTAAAATTGTTGTTCACTACTAAATATTACAGTGTCTCTGTATTGATATAAACATATACTGCTCATATTCAGCATATACTGAAACAGAGGTGATTATGAACACTGTAATAGCTGAATCAGTGGTAAGTAAAGGTGGGCTGGAGAGTCAATTTTCTGCTAATAGTGTCTCATTATATTTAATATCAAATGTGTTAAATGCAGACGATATGTTTGCCTTTTTATTGACTCTCCGTGCTACATTAAGAAGCCTACACACATTAAAGTGTGGGCAAGATGGAAGAGAAGGTAATGTTACTAAGAGTGATTCCACTGATCTCAATGATGTGCCTCTGCCTACATACAGCAATTTAAAAAATGATGCGTGGAAAACAGTCAGAGCTTGACTATATTGTTTGTGAGTTTGATTCATGCATGTGTAATCGCTAATGTTGTTTCTGATATGATCGCAGAATATTACATTTTAGCAGCCAGAAAATGATAAGTTTTGTCAAGATAGAACAATGTCTTATTTTTATTCAGAAATGACACACAGTACAGAGCCTAGGCGATCTCTAGCAATAAAGTTTTAGCATAAACAGACTTATTTGTTCATCTGCAGAGCCATGAGATAGAAGCCTGGCCCTGCCCATACTTCCTGTGACGCTACATTTAATTTCGCGAGCAAAGTCAGTCTGGCAAAACTGCCGTTTTAGAGCATTTCAGTTTCCAAAAAAGGGGGAACGACTTTAATTCCTTACTTTGCAGGGTCTGAAAGCCTCAGATTTTATGTTGTTGAGTTTATTTAGTACACTCCAGTATGGTTGAAAGAACCATTTGGAAAAACAAGATTATTGCCCAGTGCACCTGACAAGTTCTTTTTTAGCTCACTTTTCCACGTCTGATGCCTGTGGTCATGACCGCTTGGAGATTTTGTTTTGTTCAGTTTGGCTTCAATTAACACTTAGACATACCTGTAAGAACATGCTGAGCATGGAGGTGGCAGAAAACACAATTACACAAAATGTTTCTGTGAGCGTTCATTAATGAAGATAATACAGACACAATCATGCACTGTGACTTTGTCTCACTCCTCCACAATAATAAAGTGACACTTGAGAGAGAGAGAGAGAGCGAGAGGTAAGTTCTACATTAACACTTCAAAGTGGTTTTAACTTATTCAAATTAATCAGATGCATAAAAACTTTTTAGCTGACAAATTACAGAATCTCTGTAGTCAAAATAATAACTAAACAATTTTATACCCTTAAAAAAACATTGGATTGTCACACCAAAACACTTAAAAAATTATTTGTATATCTTTAATTACACATTGTCCTTTACCTCTAGACTCAAGCAAGTCATAAATCCAGTATACTGGATATGTATGATTCACTGATACTGTTTGAAATGATTAACTCCTCAAGATCTTTTGACTGATATGTTAAAAACCAGCAGTTCATTTTCTGCAAATCATTGTTAGTTCCATGTCTTGCGCTGCATACGGTCACACTCCAACCGCTTCTGATTTTATATTTTTGTCATACATTGTTATTTTTTGTTACATATTTTAGTCGCTGTCTGGAGCCCTGCTGTGGTCTTTGTGATGTGTGGAAATATGAAGGCATCTGTGGGCCGATTAGCCTGGTGTGTCCTCCTCAGAGTTTTTCTCAAGAGATCCTCTGTGTTCTAAAAACACACAGATGTTGCTGAGCTAATGAGGGAGAGAAAGCAAGAGTGAAGAATTATTCATAGTACGTAAACGTTGAGAACTGAGGGAAGCTTATAAAGCAGCAAAAACAAGCAAATCAACCAATATTTAAAAATATTCAGCACATTAATTAGACCGGAAACCAGATGCTTTATACAGCCGCTTTTTTTTCTTTCTTCTTTTGTTGGCACACCGAGTTTAACAACACTAGAACTAGAGTAAAACACACCTGTCAGGTCACATCCTCAGTGGAAGAGCCATGCAAGCAACAATTTTACCATGCAGTGATAAATGTAAATTTCTCTCGGAAAACTTTATTTCAGGATCTCACACACTTCTAAACACACACACATACTAAACTAAAAACAGCAACAGTGTACACTCGTCTCTCTAGACCCAGATATCCACAGAGGGGGAGCAGTGAGTTATGGATCAACCTCACTGTGACAATATAAGCTGTTTTATGACACCAACAAAAGGAAGGATAGAATCTGATGTATGAGTCATAAACCTGATATAGTGACACACATAGAAACACACACACATGCATGCTGTCACCAGAGAGCAACCCCTCAGGCACAGGTCATAAATCAACACACACACATCCACATCCTGCTGTTTCCTTAATTACTGCCTCTATTAACTGTTATAATTAATCTATCCATATTTCACTCACACACAACAACTGCAACCTGCTCACCTCTGTAGATGGACTGTAACATCCACTCATTTATTAAGCTGAAGCCATTAAAATTGGCTTTGAATAAAAGCAGTGCCTCTTCACACAGCTCAAAGGGTTTAAATGTCTGTGTATGTTAGTGATGCTTATCAGCTCAGAGTGTTTAAAAATGTCTCTATAGAAATTTGTTGGAATAAAATTATATGTGAAAGATGGATGCGCATTCCACAGATTAAAGGCAATAGACATGTAGATCAGACAAAATCAGGAGTTCAGAAGATGTGTCTTGAAGATATTTCTCAGAAGGAAGTGGATTAGATGGAATGATTTTGAAAATGCTTTTATACAGCAGTTGACATTGAGTAACTTACATTTTAGATATGTTAATGAGAATTGTTCCAAATTAACAACAGCAGAACCATTTCAGCAGCAAATAATCACACCGATAGTGTAGTTTCATTCCTAATATTGAATGAATGGGCTTGTAGGCTGCATCCGAAGTGTCTTTTCTCCCTATACTTTTTACATGGTGAAAACAGTATGCGAAGAGTAGTACGTCCAGATCACAGTATTCATAAAGCAGTAGATGAATAGCACCTAAATGACCTACTATTACCTGTGATATTCTAATCTCAGCATGCATCCAGTGGACAATATCCTTCAGTCCCCTGGAGTGGATTCGTGAATAACAGTTAAATTGGTTCTCACCATAAAGACAATTTGGTCCTATATATCTGTAAGGCTGCATTAATTAGTTCAACCAGAACTGGGAACAATCCCTATAGCACACTATCTGCTCGTTACATCGCAAGAAGAATGGCATGCACTAATATTTGTTTCTTTCTTATTCCAAGGTCACCGTAGCCCCCAGATCCAGTCTGTATCCAGATCAGATAGAGATGACATCTACAGCCCTGAAGATCAGCAGAGAACACGACACATAGATGATTCTGACTTTGCTGCGGTTGGAGCCTGGTTTCTCTCAAGGCTTTTTTCTCTGTTCTATCACAGACTGAGTTTTGGTTCCTTGCCGCTGTTGCCTCTGGTTTGCTTAGTGGGGAGACTTAATTTCCAGCAATTATCGTTGATTTGATTGCACAGACACTATTTAAACTGAACTGAGCTGGACAATGACATCTCTGAATTCAATGATGAAACGCCTTCAGCCGAGTGTTTAATCTTGTCATTATACTTATTCTCATATTTGATACTGTTAAGTGCTTTGGCACAGTCTGTATTGTTAAAAGCACTATATAAATAAAGGTGACTTGACAACCACTTATTGCCTTCTACTGGCATAACTACATAAACCTGCATATACTGGTGTATTTTTGTTATTCCAACAAAAAAACTTAGTGACAGGTAGGTTTAGGGGCGGGGTTAAGTGTAGGTAATTCTTACAAACAACTCGTATGATTTATGAAAGTGAGTGTGGCCATCCGAAGTAGCCATCTCATAAAATATGTATTAATTGATGTGAGATCTGGCTGATTATTCTAATAGAAATTGATATCATGTTAAATAAAACTGTTCTACCGTATGAGGAAAAAGAACAGATAAATGTTAATAGCAGTGACTCTTTAGCTGTTAATGGTCTCCTACTGACTGTCTTCATGGCCTCTTAGAACATCCCGCAGGCTGGAATTTATTAGTGGAAGTCGGTGGTCCATGTGCTCACACCCTTTTAGCACTGACCAGTGAGCTCTTTCTCACCTCTGATTTGCACTAAAGCACTGACAAGCCATTTTTTTTCTTCTGCAAACCCAAAGGCACATACTGCAATGCACTGTGATTATGAAACCAACAGTTTACCTAGACTTAATGACTAATAAAAAAAAAAAGTAACAATCTGTGTTTACTGAGAGGATGTCTTTTTTCTTACAGAAGCTGACATGTACATATATTTTTTCTGTGGCAAGCCCTGAAGAGACAAATACACATCACACATTCTAAAGGCACAGGCACTCCACAAACTGTGTCCTAATTCAGTCTATGACAACTGTTTTCGTTTACACAGTGCTCCTGCTCTTATTTCAGCGAGCTTCAAGTTGACTTGCTGCCAAAATCGGGTGGTGCAATAGTTGACAGGGAAATTTCAGAGGCAGTCGTTTAATTTGTCACCCTTCTTCAATGCTTAATCGGAGAGTGTGACAGATCCACAGACAGAGGAGGGCAAGATTTCAGCTGGTTTGACATTCTCTACCGTTATCGAGTCAGTTAGTGTGAAAATGCACAGTATAATCTTAGTCACATTGTTGAAATGAACAGAGAATCTATAAAATGCATGCATATAACACTTTCACATGTCTAAATGATTTAAAGTAGATCTAATCCAAAAACATGATGATTATAATTCTCTTACATTATCTTATGTACACAAAATAACCTATACGCAATTACTGAAAAAAAAAAGGGTGAGGTCCAAAACTCTCTCTGCAAGCTGCTTTCCTCAAGGCTATTTATCCAGAGTAAACTGATCAATAAAAGACACAGAGCTAAAACAGCTGTTTGTTCGTGAAAGGGGACGGAAGCAAACACACATCAGCTGGTTAAGCTCAATGCTGGACAAATTGGATCATGACCACAACCGTTTCTGGTGAGGAAGTCATATGGATTTTCTCTTCCCCATTTTCTGCTTCTTTATTTTGGGTTTAATTTGTTTAAGTGCTGTTTGTAGTATTCATTTTCTTTTAGCTGTTGGCATAGATTTTACACCTTTATTTGCATTCCCAAATCTTTATTTTCACAGTATTGCGAAATTTAAACAGAATGTGCTACATAACTGTGTTAATATCACTTAAAGTTGCATCAGAATAGTTCTAGAAAGTAATGAATTAAATATGCATTCATTTTAGTTTTATTTAATTTTTGTGTCCTACAAACAATATAGAATCCTATGTTGCATTTCCTTTATAACTACAGTTATAGAGTTATAGAGAATATTTTTTTTGCTGACCAATGGTTCCCTTTGGTGAGTTTTGTCAATGGGGAAAGCACTATTATGGATTATGGAACTTTCTGGCTAATGATTAAAGTAAATAATTTCACTTCACAACTAATGAATTGGATTTGTGTGGATTATTGCAGAGGAGCCACTATTCAAGCAAGTAATGGTAAATTTCTCCAAATCTGCTCTGATGAAGAAACCAATTCATTTACTTTTTTTTTACATTTACTCAGATTTTCTTTTTTGAGCTGCGCTATTCTTTTAAAATGCCAAATTTGTAGATCATCATCTCCAAACTGACAGCTTATCTGCCTGTTTAGAATAAAGCTACATGAAAGTTGCAGAAGAAAAGCCATGCACATGCTTCACCCAATCTTGTTCCTGCCAATCTCTGTCCTCTCAACACTACCGTTCGGTTCTAGTGGATTTTCAGTCTCCTTGCATAATTGCATAATTAGTTCAATTAGCTGTGTCTCCATACATCTCAGCTGCTCCTGGATGAATACAGTTCTGAAGCTGAAAAGTAATTATGAGATGTGGGACTCAATCAAATCTCCGACTGGTATATTTAATTACTGTGGTAATGATTGTTAATGACTTTGCTGATGGATTCATTGAGAGTCGTGGGAGGTTTAAAGCACAGCGTACAGGCACACCAAACGCATACTTTTGTTGTCTTATCGCCCTCCTTTATTTTTTGCGTATTTCTTTCTCGTTTGACAAATGTTGTTTTTCTTACTCCATACAGCTTAGTGCAATATTTCATTTCCTAAGTCTCCTTGCGCGTAAATAAAAATGTACGTCTCTGTTAGAACATGTATATCTGTGTTTACATAATCTTACTGGATGCCAGTTTTATCCTCCAAAATGCTGCTCGAGGACTACAAACAACAGAAACGGCAAATGCTTCCCACTCTTAGTGAAGAGTGTGTGCGAGGGTGCGTCAAGCGGCTGAAAACCCCAAACCCCATTTTCTTAATTCCTGTGGCGTATTGCCGGGTGACAAGCTTTATTAAAAACCCTCAGCTAAGTCACACGATCGCCACACATTCTCCTCTGGAACTAAAAAGTAATCCTTTAGATATATACGCTATGTGCGTGGGTTTGCATGCGAAAAACGAGTAATGTTTTCATTTCCTAGCGATGTGGGGTGTGTTTGCTATGTCTTGTTGGTCACTGCAGGGGTCAAATGAAGAAAAAGGTAGATGATGCTAATGATGATAAGGATAAACAACCAGTACGTGTGTGTGAATGTGTTTGCGTGAGCTGCATTTTTAACTAGAGCACAAACGTTTGTGGGGAGAATCAATTAGCAACCAGTGCAGCATTAAAATGAAGGAGAGGGCTGCTGTGTCCTCTTATCTCCACTCGCGCGGTCAGACAGATGCAGGACTTCACTGAACAATGCACTACATGTGCCTAACCGTGGCCTTTGTGTTTAGAGAAATTATTCAAAAATGTTTCAAGTTTCATCTCTGCCACACTTTGACTGGCTGAAGGGCAAGTCCTTGAAATGGTAGGCCTATTGCTTTTGTAGTCAACTGTGTGTGTGACCTATTGAGAGCCTTAGGGATTCTTTTGGGCACAATATATTCAAATCTAATTAGGATCACAGTTTTATGACCGGAAACCCTCCCAGTTCAATTCATTTGAATTTGCTTGAGAAGTGGAAATTCTGGAGTGGAGTTTCATATTTATGCAATAAATAGGATATTTTTAAAAATACTTGACCCAAAACATATATTCATCAACAATAGTGGAAATGTCACCAGTCGCACCTCTGTGGCGCTCTCTGGATCATTGCAGCGGGAACCTTCGCTAGAGTATTAGTGTTTCCCTCCGGACTGTTTTTCACCCACGCACCTGGCCCGATTGCACTGCCAGCTGATCGGCATTAACTGCCCTTTAAAAGCAGCGCTCAAACGCCATCTCCTTGCGAAGTCTTATCTACTCCTAGTGATATTTCTGAGCGTTTTTCTAGTGCGAAGGTTTTTTGTTACAATGCGAATTGTACATGAAACAGCAACCTAGCTGCTTTAGCTCTGATGACAGCAAGGTGTCACTGGT
Source organism: Enteromius trimaculatus (assembly GCA_032361065.1). Classification (NCBI taxonomy): domain Eukaryota; kingdom Metazoa; phylum Chordata; class Actinopteri; order Cypriniformes; family Cyprinidae; genus Enteromius; species Enteromius trimaculatus. The sequence goes on from JAUMHP010000046.1 coordinate 7,829,913, forward strand.
TTGCTCTCTACTCACCGGGAAAGCTTTAGGTGACAGCTCTTTGGAGGGGTCGGCACATGGCCTTCCCATCATATCAGAGTTTTCTGCGCCAGTTTAGAGTGGTGTTTGATCATACCGCCGATGGGAGAGATGCTAAGGATGAACTGCTAGCGCTGAAGCAGGGCTCAGAGTCAGCTGCAGAGTTCACCATGACTTTTAGGACTCTGGCAGCTCAGAATGGCTGGTATCAAGACCCCCTTAAGTCACTTTATCCGCGTGCTCTCCACTCAGATCTGCAATTGGAGCTGGGCAACCGCGATGAGGACAAAACACTCAGTGAGTTCATGGACCTGGCCATCCGCACGGACCACACCATTCGCTCACGCCGGCCTCGTCGCTATCAACCTCCAGCACCACCCATGTATCGCACCAACTTACCTCCAGCAGAGCCGATGCAAATTGGAGCAACTCACCTCCCAGCGGAGGAACGAGAGAGACGCCGCAACCATAATCTTTGCATGTACTGTGGAGAGGCTGGCCACTGATAATTAATACCAAAGCATTCATTGATTTGGAAGGGCTGGGAATTTTATTGACGAAAGCTTTGCTGTTAAGAATTCACTTCCTCTTTTCTCTTGTTCTAATACCATGGTCGTGGCAGCCCTCGACGGGCGACCACTAGGATCTGGGAGGATCACCACCCAGACCCCGGAACTCACGCTAATCACCAGTTCTCTGCACTCCGAAAGGATCCACCTTCTGGCCATCACCTCACCCGAACACCCCGTCATCTTAGGACTGCCCTGGCTGCAACAGCATGACCCATCTATCTCATGGCCATCTCACCAAATAACCCAATGGTCCACCTTCTGCCACGAGCACTGTCTGCACCAAATGAAAAGGCCGATCCACACTCTCATCACTTCATCCGAGGAAATACCTGACATTCAGAACCTGCCCAAGCAGTACCACGATCTCCAGAGGGCCTTCAGTTACCACCACATCGGCCTACTGACTGTGCCATCGACCTGCTACCAGGGACTGTGCCACCTAAGGGTCGGGTATTTCCACTATCTCAGCCTGAAACTGAAAGTATGAATCTCTACATCCAAGAATAACTGGCCAAGGGCTTCATACGACCTTCCACATCTCCAGCATCAGCAGGTTTTTTCTTTGTGAAAAAGAAGGACGGGGAACTGAGACCCTGTATAGATTATCGGGCTTTGAATGAAATAACTGTGAAGTACAGGTACCCTCTGCCTCTTGTTCCTGCAGCCCTTGAACAACTCCGTTCAGCCCGGTTCTTCACCAAACTAGACCTGCGCAGTGCCTACAACTTGATAAGGATTCGGGAAGGAGATGAATGGAAGCTTTCTCCACCACCAACGGGCATTATGAGTATCTGGTCATGCCCTCCGGACTGTCCAATAGCCCCTCTGTGTTCCAGGCTCTCGTTAATGACATCTTCAGGGACCTCCTCAACAACTTTGTCATTGTATATATCGACGACATCCTGCTCTACTCTGTCGACCTAGAAACCCATGTAAACCCCAGAATCTGAAGGAGCTTCAACGATTCTTAGGATTTGCAAATTTCTACAGGAGATTTATAAGAAACTTCAGCAAAGTCGCAGCTCCTCTCACAGCTATGACTAAGAAAGGAACCAAACGCCTGCACTGGGACTCCACCAGTGAGAACGCTTTTCAAGAACTCAAGGCCCAGTTTACCACGGCTCCCATCCTTCATCACCCTGATCCTGGTAAACAATTCGTGGTAGAGGTGGACGCCTCCAACACCGGCCTGGGAGCCATCCTTTCCCAAAGACAAGGCAATCCACCCAAACTATTTCCCTGTGCCTTCCATTCCAGAAAATTAACACAAGCAAAAACGTTGGTGACCGGGAGCTACTCGCACTCAAAGCAGCACTTGAAGAATGGAGGCACTGGTTGGAGGGTTCCAGAGAGGATCACCGCAACCTAGAGTACCTGCGCTCGGCCAAAAGACTGAATGCCAGACAGGCTCGTTGGTCCTGGTTCTTTTCACGATTCCGGTTCCAGATCACATACCGTCCCGGATCAAAGAATGTAAAGGCCGACGCCCTGTCAAGACAGTTCGACAGCACTTCCACTGCAAACTCACCTGAACCCATCTTACCATCTACTGTAATCGTAGCACCCGTGCAATGGGACATTCTCAGAGAGATCACTGACGCTCAGACCACCGACCCTGTACCTGCCGAATGCCCACCTATACAAAACTTACGTCCCACACATCCTGAGAGACCAGCTGCTTCACTTGGTGCATGACAACCCCAACGCTGGTCATCCTGGCATCCTTGTGTAGGGAACCAACCACAGAGAATACGCAGAATTATTGTCTAATTTCCTCACTGATCAAAATAGAGAACAGAAACTGCAAGCCAACTTAAAGCTGGCGCCAAGTTGTCTGCATGAATATCTTCTCTTTGAAAGGGGGAAAAGGACCCCCCGACAGGTTTATGGCTTTTCAAAGAGTCATCTGTTTTCTCGGACTCACTGACCAGACATCGAACTCTTTGAATGACGGACTCCAGTGACTCTTAGGGACATTTAACCAATTAGCGTAC
>JAUMHP010000046.1:7836760-7851924 GCA_032361065.1 Enteromius trimaculatus
CCTTGAGGATCGAAAAACGCCGCAAAAGGGTCCTGACCAAGCGTCAAAATGTGACGAGTTGGAGTGAGACTGTGTTGATTTGTGGGGCAACAGACAACAGCAAACAGTAATTGTAGAGGCAAAACACAAGAATAGTCCAGTAGCGAGGGTCGGTCAATCAGCGAACAAAGTCTAAATGGGGCAAAACCAGAACAATAATCCAAGGCAAGGCGGAGGTCAGGAGGTTATCAGTTTGTATACACTTCAGCTGTAACAATATTTAACCTCCTGCAAATGTGATACTGGGTAAAAGGGTAATGCAGTGTGTACAAGGGACATTTATGAAGGAGACGTACAGGCAGGTGCTCTCACTTGTGTATTTTTGTCACATATTCGCTACAAGAGAATTGAGTGAGGGTTAGGCTCTTGGAGGAAAAATCATGTGTTCATGAAATGCTTTTGTGTGTGAAGAGCAGCACATAAATTTTTCCATCATCCACTGTCTATTGGCAGTAATTTTCTGTCAGCTCTGCAGATCTACTTGAAAAAAAGAAAATAAATACCAATCGCCTTTCATTCATCAGCAACACTTACTCTGTGATCGCCAGAAGCCAATAGTGTGTACTTTCAATTTTTTTTCCTGCCTAAAATATCAAAACAAACAACCAGGGTCCACCCAAAAGAATAATCACAATTTATTTTACTCTATAAGATTTTAGTTTATGTATTGTATTTCATACTATGTATAATCCAAATCTATTGAAATATTTATTCACATATCACGCCTGCCCCCCTTAGATTAGTATGTTGTGTTAACAACTATTTTGTGTATTATGTAAAACTTAACATGCAAATGAAATGTTAAAATTCTCTACTTATGCTAATTTGTGTACTAAATAATGACGATTGGCCAGTCTGAACTCGGTAGGCTAACAAGCTGCTCACGAGCTAAAGCAAGATATCGTCATACTTCACACAAAATGGTTCAAGCACTGTGACAAATCCTCAGAGACGTTCGGATCCATTTGCAAGCGTTTTATTAGAGTAGTCGGGCAGGCAATGGTCGGTACACAGATCAAACAGTATGGCAGAGGCAGGCAGAAAGAGTAGTCACAAGGCAGGCAGTAAAGTCAAGGCAGGCAGCGAGAATCAGAATCCAATAGACAAAACAGAGATCAAAACCAGAGAAAACAAAGTAATAAACACTCGAGATGACACCTGGGGCAATCAAGACTTCGCATCAAACTAGCGCCGTGCTCTCATTTAAATAGTCTGGGTAACGAGGAACACCTGGACGCGGAAATCACCGAGGTGCGTGGGTATAAAGAGTCCGGGTAGGGACGCTAAAACTCCGGCGATGGTTCCCGCTGTTGAGATCCAGGGAGAGCCACAGAGGCGCTGCTCGTGACAAGCACAACAAGTTCTTTAAAAAGGAAAACCAAAGCTATGATTTTTCCTTGATTCAAATTTAAATTCACCTGACACTGTGCGTAAATGTTATTGATATAGAGATGATAGGTGTCACAAACAGCACCTCCGTGGCTCTCTCCGGCCAGCAGCAGGCTATTTAAACGTCGACTTTCGACCAGACTGAAGTCTTGATTTGCCCCGGCAGTCTCTACTAAGTGTTTCCTTGGATTGTTTCTCTGTGTATTACTGGACTGTTCTCTTGATTATTGATACTCGCCGCCTGTCCCGACCAATTGCCTGTTTACTGACTACGATTATTGCCTTGTCTTCATTGCTCCTGTCTGCTCGCTATTCTGACCTCTGCTCTGCCTGTTTGACTCTGCTCAATAAAAAGCTGCAAATGGATCATCAGGATTCTAGTGAATCATTACAATAAGAAAGCTGTCATTATGAAATATGTCACAGATGTCTTGAGAGTCCAAAAGCTTTCACTATGCGGTGAAGCCTATTAGAACGCAGTTAGAATGCCCTTACAATTCAAGCAACTAAGAAAAAATTTCCATGTACTGTATGAGTTTTTATATTCATTGCACAAGCCATACTTTTCTGAATATTAGAACATGTGCGCATACTATTAATTTTATACAACAGTGCAGAGCAACTCACCGTTCCATTCAGATGGACTCGCTTGTTTAGTTTCTAATTGAATAAGTCGTTTTGAATGAATGGTTTGATTAATTTATTCAACAAATCACTTATTTAAACAGGGACTTACTGCCGTCTACTGGCAGTTTATTGTTATATTTATCCATGACAGGTCTAAACCAGTCAAGATGACAGCACAAAAACACATTCGACAAAATATCGTTTAATTATCAGTATTGACCACAATTACTCAATTTCTGGCACAGAAGGGAAAAAGCTTAACAAAATAATATGCCTAGTTTTTCTAGCCTTATTAAATGAACAAACAACCCCCCATATTTATTTTTTTATTTTATTTTTTCCCAATTCGAGTGTAGCTAGATACTTGCAATATTTCCATTTTAGCACAATCAAATGACCTTCAGTATATCTTTATTTGGATTTTAGCACTACTTCCACAAAATTAAAGTGCATTAAGTTTAGTAGGCTATACCAAAAGTACAATTACAGGGTATTTTTAGTAAGTTCTTACATTTGTAAATATATTTGTAGTACAGCCTACTTAGCATGACATAAATATATTTCAAATACATTAAGTATTATTTTTCACAGCTTTGGTGAAAAACATTAAAATATCTTCACTACATACTGTACAATCTTACCTACACACACATGTACTGTCAAGCACTTATATTTGTATACTATTATTAAGGCTAAACTAAAGGGCTAAGCTTTTGTTGCCCCATTTTTTTGTATCAAAGGCCAGTGTGGTTTGCCGGCAGTAAATCGAGCTCTGTAACAACACACACAGCAGTCATGATTTCCAGCACTGACTGACTCAGCATGAATAAAGAGCTTCATGAAAATGTGTCCATAATTACCCCATCTCTCTCCAGGTGTCCTTATCCATTCATCTATGTTTTTTTCTTCTTTTTTTTTTCAATTCCTCCTTCCTGTGGTGTATAAACAACTTTATTTCCATTGTAATGCAAAATCGCTGAATGCATAACATGGGGTCCAAAAGTCTGAGACCACTAGTGAAAAGGCCTCATATTTTACAGATTTCCAATATATTTTCCTTACCAATTATATTCTCAGCATAACAATTTAAGTAAAAGCAGAACTGAAATATTAACATGAGCTATAAAATGTGTTTTGTTCACCTTTCTTTACCTTTAATTGCACTAGCACTCAAGCTGTGCAAACATCACAGGTTTTAACAAAACGTGATGATCATGTTCTTTGGCATAATGTAAAAACATTTTTTTTTTTTTTGATTTTGAATCCCAGATTGATCTTCGTCTCAGGATTTTTGACTTCACTGTAAAACACGAGCCGAAGATTGTGTGAGACATTCTTAACAGCTTGGTTTGAGTGTCACTCATTTTCTGTTCTGTTTCAGTAAATGACACTAACACATACAATCACATTTTGGTTGTTTGTCATTTGTGCTCTGGAGAGGGCAAGCGTACATTATTGTGAGACATATGGAAATGAGCATAGTAGTTGTGAAGGAATACATAATGCCATGGAGTATGTGCATTTTCATTTGAATATATGAGAGAAATAGTTATGTGCCAAAACACCACACTCACACACAAAGAGAGTGAAAAGGAGAGAAAGAGAGAGAGAGAGAGAGAGAGAGAGAGAGAGAGAGAGAGGGAGAGAGATAATAAATAGCTGAGTTTGGTATACCGGAGGCAAAATGAGGTTATGGGCATCCAATAAACTTTGCAACAAGGTTAGACTCACATAGCGGGACAACATTCTTATCATCACAGTATGTGTGTGGATTGACCTTTACTATACTGCATAACAGTTAGTTCCGGTCCTCTAATTTGATTGGTTGAACAGCGTTTTAAGAGGACTGACAGCACTGGGACTTTTCACTGTATCAATCTACCTGTCTGGGTTTGTTCCAGATATACTGTCTGTTTGGCATTTTACTTCATACGGCATAATTACACCAGTAGATGGTGCTGAATGACTGTTTTTATGAGTCACTGAATCATTTACTCACATGATTTATTCAAAAACGCTGATTCATTCAGGAACAAAACACCACTACTATGTGACTCAGATATACATAGCAGCTGTCCTCCAACAAAAAACGACCTTGCAGGTTGTACAGTATTTGCAAGCACCTTATTATGACCTATATTTAAGTTTTAAAGTTTAGTGCCCTTTAGCAGGCTTAAAAAAAGTGTTGTGTTGCGTCTGTCGTCATGAAGTGACATATGAAAGTCACCAAATAAAACAAGTGTTTATTTAAATGCAAAATGGACTAATATATCAATCTCACAGTAATTTGTACTTATTTTAGGTGTAATTCATACAAATGACCACACCTAACCCACTCCTAAACCTACCCCTTACAGAAATTGTGCAAAATCATGATTTATGGTGCATTTACATTTTATGAGCATGTGGGTTCTCTGGGATCTTACATATGATCAAATGATTTCCTATCGTGGTATAGCGCTATGCACTACCAACTGTGCTACATAAAACGTAAATTATAACACAGATAAAAGAGCACAAAACATTAATAAATTCCTAATGTCTGTAGGAGTGCAATTGTAATTTCACGGATGTAGCAAACAACCTATGCAGGTATATTGGTTGGAGGACAGGTTGAATTCTATTTTTGTTTTGCATTTGGTGTATATATTTTATTAGCAGATGAAAAAGAGACAAAATTACCTGCAATATCACGACTAAAATGCTAGTGAATAAACATAATTTTTGTCTGTTTAACTGTTTAAAATTACCTGTGGCACTTGGCCTGTGGCCTGTTGCTTATGGCCACATCACAGCCTTGAAATATTCAAAACAAAGGCTTTCTTGTGCGGTATTTCTTAAATGTAGTATATGCAAGTATCTATGTGGGTTTGTGCATGTCGCTTGTACATATTCTTAATCTCATTTTTAAGGGTTGTACATTGCAACGATTAAAACACCAAAACTATTAATATTATTCTGGAATGTAGCTGTTGTTTTGGCTTGCATGTATTTGAAGTTTTGGAAGACTGTTGAAATACTGTAGCACGTAATATATGTGGTTATAGACGTGTTTGTAAATGTGTGTGTTAGGATAAGAAGTCTAAGAGTGTACAAAAACCTTTTTCTCTAGTATTTTATAAAAACCACACAGTAATGTATTTCTTATGTACTAGTTAATAGTTAAATCATTATTAGCCCTACATTATTAATGCATTATGCAATGTTATGCAGTTTCCATGGATACAGGTTTGAGAGCGGATGGCATATATTGGGCCAAATAGGATGATTTCAGCATTAGCTGTATGTAAAGTGCTTCTTGCCTGTTAAATGCTTTGTATGCCAAGACAGTGGTTTTAAAAGGGATCCAAGCAGGGATGGAAGCCAGTGTAGGGAGTGGAGCTCAGGTGCTACGTTTATCTATGAATGTTGAATATTGGCCAGTTAGCTGGTGTCTGGATCAGCTGCAGAAGCTGGATTACATATGCTGAGAGTCTGTCCAGGAGTGAGTAACAGCAAAATCCTTTTAAAGCAGGTCAGCTCATTTCGCCAGCCGTCTTGTTAGGACTAATACAGGTTCTGCTTACTTGAATAAAGAATAATTTTTCCAAGTTTTTCCAATAACATATTTCATATTAGCAATAAATCTGCAACCTTAAAATTTGCTGTTGCAAATAAATATGTAAGTAAACTATAAATGCTTAATAAAAATAAACTGTTACTTTGGTGTACTAATGGTATTCTTAAAGTCTGCACTTCAATTGTATAGAGGTAGGGCTGAGGTCCAACTAAATAAGTATATCTGATTGTACTAAAGTGGAACTATAGCAACTAAATACACTTTAAATATGCATTTAAAGATTGCTATTATACAGGGATCATACGATCCTTATTAGTAATAATATAAAAACACATTTTAGTAATTATTAAGAAATGTGCATAGTGCAATAAAGAAATGTTTCAAAATAATGTTTCAATTTAATTCTAAAAAAGTCAAGTACACTCTTTGAAAAAAATGATTTTCCAACACGGTTCAGTTTATTTTAAAAATAATTTTCATTTAACACCATTGTGTTTGGTTCCCTATTTAAACAACTGCATTGTGTTAAACTGACTTGAAACAGTTTTGTTTTCAAATATTGAAAGCTCAATATTTTCATTTAAAAAAAAAAAAACATATATTATTTTACTTGTGTAACGAGGAAATGGATTTCCCCTTCACTTCATGCTTTGCACAGGGCTGGATAAGGATAGTTAATCTTGAAATAAAATTTTATTTTAGGCATTTTTTATTAAGATGATAAAATCAGGTGACTAGTTAATTTTCAATGCTCTTTTATGTTTGTATTTAAAATACCTTCTGTTATGTTAGTTTTTGGGGGGCTTACCATTGTGATAAAGTGTAGAGCAAGAGCTTGGGGACCTGCTAACATGAATCAAAGTTGTGTTAATAATAATAATAATGAAAGAAAAAAAATACTTTGGGCATGCCAAGGACATATCTGTGACATTCTGTCCCGGTCCTGTCTTGTCTCCCCCATGTCTTTGTGTATTTTGGTTTAGTCCTGTCTGTTTGGTTTCACCCAATTCAGTTTGATTGTCTCACCTGTTTTTTACACCTGCCCTCACTTTTGTCTTTGATTTCTCTGTGTTTAAATACCGTTGTTTTTCATTTGTATTCAGGTCTTGTTAATGTCGTTGTGTTTGTTGTAACCCCGTGTGAGCCTTTTGCTGCCCCGACAGCATTCTTGTTTTCCCGTTCTGGAGTTTTGTTTTATTAAATACTTTGCAGCTAATCCTGTTGTGTCCTCCGCTCATTGCTGCTCACCCACACACCGGATCGCCAGCAAATGTGACAATATCAAAACCATCATATGTTATGCAGAACAAGTTGGCTAAAGCCTGAAGTTAAGTAAATCAAACTCATCTCTTTTTTTGATTGTTCAGAATTGTTATTTTAAATTGTAATAATATTTATAAATTATACTATTACTACATTTTTTTTAAATCAAATAAATGAAGTTTTTAAAAACATTTAAAATAGCAATGCTATTATTCAAACTTTTTGATATTTTTAGGTCTTTTTGATGTGAAAACTAACATGTGCAACCTGTCTAACCCATGTAGACACTGTAAGGTGCATTCAATTTTCAGCTTCGCTAAGTCAACATATTGCAATTTACAAACACACAAGCAGCCCACACATAGTCTCTGTTCAAGGAATTGTGTTGATTTAACTCAGAACCTCAAACTGAATCCCATGTGTTTTTGAGGGCCTAAAGCTTTGCAAACACCATTAAGACTAAGCAAACCTATAAGAAAAATATCATCCTCTGTAACACACACTTCAGTCAATAGCTCTGGGTCCACGGAGACCAGGAACTCATTTTGCCTCAAAGTGACTCAGGCACCTACATCAATAGTCATTTTCTTAATAAATAATGAAATGATGGCGGATATTGTTTTTGAAGACCTATAATCTCAAACACCTGGACTCTTTCTCTTGATCTTTCTGACATACAAAAGCACCTTTGCTGATACGGGAAATGAAGCCTGTCCCATTAGATGCTGTTTGTTTAACTTGTGTTGATGGGATACCATTGGTCCCTGCAGTGAATTTCTTTATTAACTCACTCCTTCAGTTTCCCGCCTCCAACTATCACCTTACATTTCCTTTTTATTTCTCTCTCCTGCACACTTGGCCAGTCTTTTTAAATCTATCTTTTCCTTTTAGTTAATTAGTTCCTTTGTTTCAGCTGTTATAGCCCATACAGACATTTTCAAAATATGTTATCTTATGTAACCCACATAAGAAAGTGATACAGGTTTGGAACAGCATGATTTCTGAATGAAATATCACATTAACATTATACTGTAGGTGTTTACAAGTGCCCCCTGTGTATATTTTTGGAGCATATTTTCCACAGCGTGCTGCTTATTTATTGAAAGGAGGTGTAAATGATTGAATGAGAGTATGATAATGATACGATCAAAACCTGACAGCAATCAATCACAGAGTCAAGCACCCATGCCAGCATTACACACTCACAAGCACACAAAGATGGATGAACAGGCACACTCACCTTTCTCCTTTGTTATCACTCACTTTCCATTTGTAGCTACTGCCGCTGTGCTGTTCACGTGGCAGATTCGCTTCACTCTTCACTTCTTCCTCTACCAGCTGTGAAAAGCCTACGCTGTTCCAGCATTTTAGCTCATGTCCTTCAGTACCTCAGAAACTGACACTCATAACAGAATGGATGAGATTTAGAGCATTAATAGTATAATACAGATGGATAGAAGGCACCCAGCAGGGCTGCAAGAATGATAGAGCAATTAGCCTACTATTTAGTCATTTAGCTGATGATTTTAACCATAGCAACTCTTATAACCAGTGGCATATCCAGGCATTTTTTTTCATACAGTCAATTAGCTAACTAAGCCCCTATGAATGCATTCACAAATAGCACTAGTTATTTCATACTGGCTGTGGATTAAGCATTGGAAATATCCACATCGGCCTAAGGTGGTTTATCTCATATTATCTTATTACAGATGAATGCAAAAAATCAATATTCTGAACACTGGCGAAAATAAAATAATTAAAAACACTTTAAAAGCAATAACTTGAAATGCATTTGAATGAAATCTGAGTGTCTCACTAGTGAAATGTTCACTTGAAATAAAGAGAAATTGCAGTTGATTGTTCATTTTGTGCAAACTTGGCAGCGATTTTCCTATTGAGATCTGGCAGCTCATGCATGAATTCATTTTCATTTGAAATCATAGCAAGGGCACTGAACCACTCTTTGCCCATGGTATTTCGTTTAAAAAATTTGATAAAGAGCTTTGAGCATGTTTACATGCACAAGAATAATGTGAAGCTGAATTTGGTCATCTTTTATCACTCAAACACACATTTTGCAGGGTTTGCTTTTACAAATATTAAAATACATTTATTTAAGTCAATATAACAGTCTCATATCTAAAACGGATTACTGACCTAGATTTTGCAATTCAACCTTCATACTCATCTGCTATTGCTAAGGACATGAATGAAAGTAAGAGAGGAAAAAGTGCTTAAATACCATAATAAATGAAAGAAATGAGCACCATATCATCAAGCATATTAAAAAAAAAAACAATTATAAAGGATCACGTGACACTGAAGACTGGAGAAATGGCTGCTGAAAATACAGCTTTGTCATTACAGGAATAAATTTCAATTGTAAATATATTCAAATTGATATCAGTTATTTTAAATTGTAATAATATTTAAAAATATTCCAAATCGTTTGAACTGTAGAACATACTGTATATATAGTTTGCAGATATTGTTCAAAAATGCATTTTTTAGCAGCATCTGCTGTAGAAATGTCATTACTTATTACATGTCGGTCTTTCTGAATTTATCTGGTTTTAAGCGTCCTGGTCATGGCTTCATGATGGGTTTGAACCTGCAACCTTGCAATTACTGTATAGAGCGCAATAATAATAATGTTAATAATTGTGTGAGCTATTATAGCAAGAGTATGCTGCTTAAATGCATGTAATTCTATGTTTGGTCTGTGTCACGTATCTGTTTGTTAATAGGTCTGCATATTTTCCCAGCCAAGAGTCACACAGCGAATGTTCAGCTAATGACAAGGAAAGCACATCAGTGGGGTGATGAAATGAAAGGAGAAGAGTGGATTGGAATAAGTCATGATGGACATATTTCTCTCGTTAAAGGAAAACGAAGTGAGTGCTGGCAAGACAGAGAGATGGGATTGTGACAGGGGAGATGAAGGGGGGATGTCACCCCAGGAACATCAAACCCAGCCGTGACAGCTGGAGACAGATGCTCAAATAGCAGTCGAGTCACGCGCGCACACACAAATGTATATACACTTCTCTTTTCCTCTAAAAAGTGCCAGGAAGGTGAAGTTTCAGATATCTTTATGTGAGCTGTTTTACTCTGACAGTGGTACCTGCTGCAGTAGATGATCACATGACAGCATTTGGAGCCACATGCAGATAAATCTTTATTGATTTTAGTTATTGTAATTCATCTAAGTGGAACTGTATTAATTATTACAGTGTTTTAGTCAGTTTTTGACTAAATATATTTTAATTTATTCAATATTTTGTCATTTTTAATCATTCATTTTAGCCAATTTTACTTTAAAGTTGTATCTTCTTTAATAAGATAACAGCAAATATGACAAACTGTACAATAAACTGCCCTACAATTGTAAAATGCAATAACTATGCCTCATGCATCTTTTTTTATTTTTTTTTTTTATTTGAGAATATTTAAAGCAACAAACCACACAAAAATTAGAATTCTATCATCATTTACCCACTCTCCTTTTGTTGAAATATACTGTGAATCATACAAGAAGATACTGGGGAGCTCGTTTCTCATTGGTTCCCACTTTTTTGGGAAAGGAAATACTCTAAAATGGCAGCTTTGCCAGACTTACTTTGCTCGCAAAATTGAATGTAGCTTCACAGGAAGTATGGGCGGGCCCAGGCTAAGTGCATATAAGATCATTAAAGTTGCAAAGACTAAAGTTTCAAAGCCAAAGAGATATTTTTATTAGGTTATGACTTGTCCACAACCCCCTAAAACGGCTTGTTTAAACACGCCCCCACATCTATACATCACAGTGTGGGTTTATTTTCATAATATCGGCCAAATGTTTATGCAAAGAATTAAGGCAAAACTATTATTCTTACTATAGTGTTATTGACAAATATTAGAGTGTATTCAACGCATTTACGGAGGACTCACTCTTGAAACTGATTTTTGAGGCTTTAAAGTGGGGCAATTCCAACGCTGACACATTTCTGTGGTATTCGGTCAGTCACAATGCACTGGATAGCTTAAAAAGCCACTGCAACAGCAACAAAAGGTAACCTAAGATCTCCCACTGACTTCACTGTATAGACAAAAATACAAAAACAAAACATGGATTCGTGGAAACGTAATTGTTTTGATGTTACAAGACAAATATTTTCAAAACTAATTTCGGAAATTGTGCTTTTGTCATTGCACTGGGGTTTTGTCTTCCAGTTATTATGAAAAGAGCCATTTAACAAAAGACACTTTTATTCAAAGTGACTTACAGTTCACTTATTACTAGGACACTCCCCCTGGAAGCAACCCGAGGTTAAGTGCTTTGCTCAAGGGCTCAATAGTAATCGGTCATGGACTACACACTGGAGGAAATCAGCAGTCCTGATGCATGTGGTTTTGTCATTCACTGAAACAAACACATCTCAGGCAAACATTTTCAAAATCAATGAAGGGCGGTTGCTGAAATGGCTCTAGTCCACACTAGACAAAATAGGGTTAAAGATGGACTAGACTACTCACTGAAGTGGCAATGACAGCTTTGGTTCTCTGTGACAGAATCAGAGCTACCAGTGGGTGGCAACTCTCTAAATAGCAGAAAACACATGCAATCGCTGAAACTTAGAATAAACAGTCTACAGTGAGCACCAGTAGGTTTAAGTCGGAAAGTTATTGTGTTTGTCCACACGTACAGACACGCTCATGCAGCCATACATACAGGAACTAATGACATTTGGGTTATTTTAATGTTCTTTTCCCAAAGTTTAATTGTCAATCCTGTTTGTTTTTTTTTTTGGTTCTTTAACGACATCATCCTCCATGAAGTGACAAACAACAGCACAAACACCTAAAGCGGATTGCACCTCATCAGTATTCTCTGTTCAAGCCCCAAGTGTCCTGCAGGAATACAGTACAACACAGCCAGGCCGGCACTAAGATGTCAGTCTTGCATAACCAGGCATTTAACTAAACAGCAAAAGGTCTGACCACACTGCAGCTTATTCTAGCCAACAAACCTCCTTAGAGAGAAAGAAACCAGCTGATTGACAAACACTCTACAGCGACCAGTAACATTGATTTGTTCTGCATTTGTTACGTATTTACGTGGCGTTTAGACGTTTACATTATAGAACAATGTAATTCCCTTCCAAAGGTAATGTGATGATTTTATTTGATCAAAAACACAGTAAAAAAAGTAGTATTGTCTTTATTATTTCTTTTTCACTGGAAATACGTGCCTCTACAAATATTTCTGCAATTCCGTATTCATGTACCTTAATGCACATTTTAGGCAGTTTCAAAGTGAAATGTCCAGAGAGTGGTGCTAATACACACATTTAATAAATGATCATGGCACGTTTTATTACGCTGGTACAGGCATGTATCTCAGCTTTTTTATTTTGCTGCTTGAGGTACGTTTTTGCAGCCATTCAGGATTCAAAGTGATTTTTTCGGCTGATATCAAGTTTAAAATTATTCATTTTCAATTTATTTCTACAGGTGGACTGATAAAAAAAAAAATCTGGTACTTTCTACCTCTCGAGACAAGCACTCTCAGAAATAAAGGTACGAAAGCTGTCACTAGTGTGGTACTTTTTCAAATATGTGCAAATATGTATACTTTAAGTACAAATATGTACCTTTAAGGTACCAAAATGGACACTTTAGATAAAAAAATAATGTCTTTTATGAAAAGGTACCTCCCCAGTGACAGCTTTTGTACATTTATTTCTGAAAGTGAGCAATACCTGCTGTAAATATTTGAACTGATGAAAAGCAGCTATTGCGGCTGTACAATTGCCTTAATCAAACTAATAAATATAAAACACCTGGAAACACAAGTGCACAAGGAGGAAAAGAAAAGACCAGCAGAAATGCATTTAAAGTGGGATTTTAGAAGCATAATTATGCATTTATCATGTGAATTCTCATTGAATGAATATAACTAAACTGTTTCATGAATATTCAGCATCATTTTTGAGCTTTCTTCTCAGGGTTCTCAAGATTGTGGCAAATGTGTCATACGCTTGCAAATGTGACTGTTTTATAGATCTTGAGATTCACCAATGCTTAACTAATCATGCTGTTTTCTTCTCTTAGGAAAGTGAGAGAAAAGTGAGTTTGAGAAGGAAAGTGAGGTTAATACAGTACATAGGATACACACATACACACACAAACAAAATCATTTTCGATATGCTCGCCATGATTGACTTCATTTACCTCTGCCACAGAGACAGCCAGCAGGTAAATTTGGAGCGGAAGAAACCGACACTCAATCTAAAATAATAATAATAAATCTGCCTTTTCCTCACTCTCTCTACATGGTGGTATTGATTGTTATGCTAATGTGGGTTCCCTCATGCACCGGCGTCGGGTCTGCAAGACATAAAAGGAGCTGCCATGGTAATAAAATCGCTTTAATTTTCCTCTGACATTTCTCTTCTTCTCATCATCCCAACGGCAAAAATCACAGATACACATGCAGAGCAAGGCAGCAATTAGACGAGAGCCTTCATACCCACAACCTACAAAACTGGAGTCATACTACGATAAAACTGGATTCAGTGTGAACATGAAAAGGTCATGATAGTAAAACAATGAGATGCTGGATAATGATTTATTGTCTCTACTAAATCTAACTAATTTTAGTAAACACCTTAGTTTATATGGGCATAGATGTGCATTAGTGTGAGCTTTTTCATTTTTGAATGATACATCTATTCCTTTATGAATACAGTATCACAACAAACTTTCTGGTCTGTCAAGGAGAAAGCATGCATTTCTCCAGAGAACAAAGAACACTGTTGTCTTTTCATGTGCTTTTGACATGCGGCTCGTACAGTTAACGCACCCCTTCTCATCTACCGCTGTCATCCCACACAAACTTCACTCACTACTTCCCTGCAGAACCATTCTCTCTCTCTCTCTCGCTTCAGTTAATAAAGTAGATAGCAATTTTTCTTTAAACGTTTTTTTTATATACACAGAAGTTTTGTCGTCAAACTACAACAAGTCAAACTAAGGTACTTTTTAAGAAAGAGAATTTAATGTATATATTATTGCACTTTAAATTACCAACTGTTCACTGCGACAACAAATGGTAACAGCACGAACTTTTAAAACTATCCATTATGAAACGTAAAATAAAGTAATAAAAGTGACACTTTAGATAATTTAGTTGAAGTCACAGCCAAAATAAAAACAGACTGCTTAGGATCATTCTGAGGTTACAGATTCAAAATCCTGAAAATATATAATTTATAATTTAATAGCTATGATGATTAAATTTGTGTATGCTCTGTGTATGACTCTCTTTGTAATTGTTATGATTTTCATAAGTAACTGACACATTTTTTTTTTCTCAGCAACTATAACTGATGACTGACATTTATTTTATAATTAAACCACATCATTCTTTTGCAGCATAATTTGTTATGTAACTAATGACTCCCCAACACTGTGTATGTATTTGGTTCAAAGACAAAAAAGGATTTAAGCATAAATACATTAAGTGTAATACTGCTTTAAAATGTTTAATTTAATTGCAATTTAGTTTTTTTTTTTTTTGTTCAAAAAATAAATGATATATTTTACAGAAAACAACCACTAAAATGTCATTAAGTGTAACAGTTGTTACACTTAATTGTGTTAGACTGGAGGACAATTTCAACATTATTTCAACCAAGTATTGACATTTTATTCTTTATCCAAAACCTTAAAAGTAGACACCTGACTTACATTTAATGTGCTCACTATGGACATTTCTTTTGATGTGAATCTTGACATATCTAACCCATGTACACACACACACACAGAATAAAAATGAAATTCAAGTGTTTCTATATATTTTCTTTTTTAAATCAAAATTTTTAACATTTTCTAATATAGCAATGACGGCCCAGATTGCAAATGTTTGAGTCACTTTCTTTTGCACTTTTGAGCAGAAATGGCCATTAGATTACATTTTATTGCTCATCTCTCGTGCCGGAGTCTTCACTGGGGAGTTGCCATTATAGCAGCAAAAACAGGACCAGCAGTGAACTCACACGCAATCCCATGTGCTGCTCTCTATCATTCAATCTCGCTCCATCTTTTCTCCTCCACTTTAACTCCCTCACACAAACACACAGACCCAGCAACACACATACAGTACACGCACAGACAGACAGACACAGAAACACACAGCCTGTTAAAACTGGGAAATGGGAACAGGATGTTCCCTTGTCTGTCAGTCACTATGACGTTATGTCGTGACGACAGACTGGGGTCATTCAATTGGGAGCCCTGATTC